>CM019905.1:1211853-1350086 GCA_009764595.1 Geothlypis trichas | reverse complement strand
AAAACATAAATAAATGCCAAGAGGAATTTGAGGAATTGGAGGAGGAATTGAAAGAGGAATTTCCCACCTTCAAATCCATAAATCCATTAAAAAACCAGGAAAAATGCAGCTGGGTTTTCAGGGAAAACAAATCCTGTTTGGCTCCTCATTTTTGTGTGTCACAAATCCTGTTTTCTGAGGAATAAAAATATCAAGGGAATATTTGAGTGTCACCCTCATTCCAGGGATGTGGAATTCCAGGAAGGTGGACGGCACTATTTTCCTTCTCTGTTTGCCCCCCAGCTGATCCTGCTCCTGTAATTCCCAAATCCCAAATTCAAAATCCAAAATCCCAAATCCTTCCAGGTTATTTTTCTGAGCTGTTTCAGCTCCTCTTTCTCCACAGTTTTGCCTTTTTTCCCCAAGATTTTGGGCCTTCCTTTCCCATTCTTTTTTTCCTATCCGCATCCTTATCCCGCTTTGGAATTTTCTCCCTGGGATTTCTTCCTCCTTTTTATCGGGATCCATAATGAAGGGGTTTAATTGGAATTGAGGAAAAAAGTATAGGGAATAAATTTTTCCCTGGGATGGTGAGAGGCTGGGATGGAATTCCCAGAGAAGCTGTGGCTGCTCCTGGATCCCTGGAAGAGTCCAAGGCCGGGTTGGAAAACCCTGGAATAGAAGGAGGGAATTGGAGCTGGATCCTTTCCCATCAAACCAGTTTGGAATTCTGGGATTCCATAAGTACAGAGGGACTGAGGGGACAATGGGCTGAAATTTGGGATAAATCCATTAAATTACATTTTCCCACAGGGAATCAGATAGCAGAATAAATATGGATGGAGAAGAGCTTTGGAGTTTTTTGAAGGAAAATGAAATGATGTTCCCTATAAAAGACAGGATTCGGGAATGCTGTCCAGAAATCTCAGCCTCTCCGTTTCCTTCAGATACTGGAAAGAGAATTT
Source organism: Geothlypis trichas (assembly GCA_009764595.1). NCBI lineage: Eukaryota > Metazoa > Chordata > Aves > Passeriformes > Parulidae > Geothlypis > Geothlypis trichas. Next base: position 1,349,142 of record CM019905.1, on the reverse strand, counting down.
GCAGAAATTTTAAAGAGCTCCCAGCACTATGGAAAACCTCCCTAAGGAAAATCCTAGCGGCACAATTCCCTTTCCAGCCTCACCAGGATGCGCAAGGAAAACACCCCTGGAGATGCTCCCCCTGTGGGAATTCCATGAAGGAACAACCAAGGAGAGCCCATGGAATCCCGGAATGCTTTGGCTTGGAAGGGACCTCAAGGACCATCTCATTCCAAGCCTTCCATGGACAGGGACAATATTCCCATGGGAACAAACTTTCCAGGTGTTTTTATCCCATCCTGCTGAATCCAGGGAAAACCCAGCTCTAGGAGCAGCCACAGAAATCCCACAGGAGATTTTCCTTGCTCCAGGAGATTTCCTTGGACAGCCCTGCCTGATCCAAGTCTGGCTGGAAGTGGCATTTCCAGGATGGAATCTTCTCCATCCTGCTCCAGAGCTGGATCTTGCCAGGTTCCAGCAGCCTTGGATCACCCGGATGGGAATTTATCCGGAATTCTGGATGGGAATTCATCTGGAGCATCCAAAGCCTGGAGCTTGATGGGGTCCAAGCATCTGCTTGGAATGAATGAATGGATAAAACCTGGGGGGAAAAATGGGGGAAAAAAGGAAAAGAGAATAAAAAATAAGAAGTGTTTCTTAAATCTTCCAAAATTCCCAATCCGAGGTGAATTCCAAGGAAAAAAAAAGCCTGGAAAAAATGGGGGAAAAGGAAAAGAGAATAAAAAATAGGAAGCGTTTCTTAAATCTTCCAAAACTCCTGATCTGAGGTGATTTCCAAGGTAAAAAAAGCCTGGAAAAAATGGGGGGAAAAGGAAAAGAGAATAAATAATAAGAGGTGTTTCTTAAATCTTCCAAAATTCCCTGAGGTGATTTCCGAGGAAAAAAAGCCTGGAATAAATGGGGGAAAAAGGAAAAGAGAATAAAAAATAAGAAGTATTTATTAAATCTTCCAAAATTCCCAATCCGAGGTGATTTCCAAGGAACAAAATGGGATTTTCAGCTCACTTCTATCCCAAATTTTTGTGTCCAAGAGGCCCCGCATCCCTCTGACCCCCCCATCCCAAATTCCATCCATCCCCTTTCCCTGGGGTTATTCCCAACCTTGGAACCAGGGAATCCAAGATCCCTCAGCAGCTGCTGCATGGAATTGGCTCCTTGGGAAAGCTCCAAGGCATGGGATTTTTGGGAATGACAGAACTTCCGTCACTGCTCTCCGGATGAGGATATGAGGAATGGTGAGTGTTGTTCCTGGGAACAGCCTCACGGAGCTGGAAACCCTTTGGAATGTTGTGGGATTGGGAGATTCTCTTCCGTGTCATCCCATTGGGAATGGGATGTGGCATTCCCAGCTCTTGCTCATCCCTGTTTTTCCTCTGGCCATGCCTGAGGTTTTTGCAGGGATTTGGGATTAAGATTCCATCCTGAAACTCCTCTCCCAGCCACAGATCCAAGATGCACATTTATCCACCCAGGATTCCAGCTGGGAATGCTGCTCTCCTTAAGGAGGCTCCAGATTCATCCCTGAACAGAGAAAATCCAGGGAAGCACCAGAAGCCCAGAATTCCTGCTGGAACCACGGCGATGTTGGAGCTGCTTCCAGGAATTTCTCACCCATTTAAGGAGGGAATGGAGGGAGGGAGGCAGGAAAAGGGAATTTCTCCTCTATCCTGGTGTATCCTGCATGGATCCCAATCTCTCTCCCAGACCCCATTCCCACTGGGAAGCCTCCCAGCCTTTCCCTGCCAGGGGTTCTTCTGATCTCTGACGTTCCCGAAATCACAACCAGATGGGCCTGGAGCAGCTCTGACTCAGCCTCCGGCATCACCATCCCGAAAATCCGGCTCCCGGCAGGAATTGTCTCCCCCCAGGAACCTCATCCCGCATCCATAAAGAGGTGACTCAGTGCCTGATGATCCATGGGCTGAGCCAAGCACGGATCCAGGCGGGATGAGGCCAAAGGGCATCCAGAATTCTCTTTTCATGGGAATTCATCCATTTTTCTCTGAAATCCATGTTCTAGGAAAAGCTGGAGTGCACCCCGGGAGCAGCCGGATTTGTCATCCCGAGGGTTGTTCCTTTCATATTTCCATAAATTCTTCTTAATATTTTAAATTCTCCTTTCGTTTTCTTTTCCCTGTTTTTAGTGGTCTCTCCAGGGATGCATTTTCCATGAAATAAAGCTCGGGAAAATGTCTCCTGCTTCTAAAAACCAGGGATGAAACTCCAGCTCCACAACCTTGACCTTAGCTCAGGGAACACATCCCAGCTCCAGAGATTTTAGCCCAGGGCATTTTCCCATCAAAGTCCTGACTTGTTCCCAGAAATCTGATGATCCAAGTCCATAGACAGAATATAAAACCAGGGAATCATGGAATTATGGGATTGGTTAGGTTGGAAAAGACCCTAAAAATCATGGAGTCCAACATCCTTCCCTTCCCTTCCCTTCCCTTCCCTTCCCTTCCCTTCCCTTCCCTTCCCTTCCCTTCCCTTCCCTTCCCTTCCCTTCCCTTCCCTTCCCTTCCCTTCCCTTCCCTTCCCTTCCCTTCCCTTCCCTTCCCTTCCCTTCCCTTCCCTTCCCTTCCCTTCCCTGGAATTCCACCAAAATATTGGGATTTTAATCCAAACACTTGCAAAGCTCAAAACATTGGACATTGTTTCCCATCTTTTTTCCAAGAGCAGTGGATTTGGAAGGGGCAATGGGATCATCCAGCAGTCACTTCCCTCTTTTTTTTCGGATTTAATCCATGGATTCTTTGGGAGAGAAATGTGATCCAACATCCAGTCGGGAATGCTGGATCCCAACAAAACCCTTCTCCCACTGTTTTGACCACTCAAATCCATCCATGCCGAGTTTTCCAGCACTCTTTTTTGGGAAACTCTCCCACAGCTGATCGGGAATTGCCAATTCCAGTATCCAGACCCCAGCTCCCACATCCAGAAATGATTCCTTGTCTTGATTCCCTTTGTGGTGTGCTCATGGAGATAAAACTTTCTAGGAGTTCTGGAATTGTAGAAGGTTTATCCCAAGTTTTGTCTGCATCCTTCGGAATTCATCCCAACTCCTGGGAAACCTGTGAGAGCCTCCACAACCTCTGGCTGGCTCCAGTTGGAAGTGAGGGAATCATGGTTTGGAAGCACTGGGAAGATTGGAAGGCCCTCAAATCCAACAGGATTTGACTCCTGGTCCTGATTTTGATGTGGATCGCCCTCAGAGGGCAGAATTCCAACAGGATTGGGATCCAAGCCGGAGGGGAGCTCCCAATCCAGCAGGAGAAGGTCAATGCCGCTCTTCTGCTGAGTGTTTGGAGCTGAGGTATCCAGAGAGGAAACGAATCCAAGATGAGCTCAGGTTTTGGTGGAGATCCATGAAAAAAAAAGGGAGAGGGAAGAGCAGGAGTGTGGGCAGGAAAAGGCCTTTTCAGTTGGATTCATTATCCTGAAAAACAGAGAAAAAACTGAATTAAACCTTCAAATCGGAACGTGGGGACTCTGCAAGGCCTGGTTGGATTGGGATTGGAGTTCCCTGGAATCGTGGGAGGTGTCCCTGGTCATGGATGGGGTGGAATGGGATGGGATTTAAGGTCTTTCCAACCCAAAGCATTCCAGGATTCTGGAGCCCTCCAGCTCTGGAGCCAGGCTGGGAGAGCTGGGAATGTTCCTCTGGAGAAGGGAAAATCCAGGGAGAGCTTGGAGCCAGAGAGAAAGAAGGTGCTGAAAAGGGTGGATAAACCTGGAGTATCCCTCCCAACTCAGGATATTCCATAATTCCATGTTGTCCCCTTTAGAGCTGTCCTTGAAAATGATGGATAAACCTGGAATATCCCTCTCAAGTCAGGATATTTTATCATTCCATGATCAGAGAGCCATCCCTTAAAGAAAATGGATAAACCTGAATATCCTTCCCAACTCCAGATATTCCATAATTCCACGGCCTCCCCTTTAGAGCTGTCCTTGAAAAGGATGGATACACCTGGAATATCCTTTCCAACTTGGGATATTCCAGGATTCCATGATCAGAGATCTGTTCCTGAAGAGGATGGATAAACCTGAAATATCCCTCCCAACTTGGGATACTCCATGATTTCATGATCAGAGAGCCGTCCTTGAATAGGATGGATAAACCTGGAATATCCCTCCCAAATCAGGATATTTTATCATTCCATGATCAGAGAGCCATCCCTTAAAGAAAATGGATAAACCTGAATATCCTTCCCAACTCCAGATAGTCCATAATTCCATGACCTCCCCTTTAGAGCTGTCCTTGAAAATCATGGATACACCTGGAATATCCTTCCCAACTCAGGATATTCCAGGATTCCATAATCAGAGAGCCATCCCTTGCAAAGGATGGATAAACCTGGAATTTCCTTCCCAACTCCAGACACTCCATAATTCCATGACTCCCTCTTTAGAGCTGTCCTTGAAAAGGATGGATAAACCTGGAATATCCCTCCCAACTCAGGATATTTTATCATTCCATGATCAGAGAGCTGTCCCTTGCAAACGACGGATACACCTGGAATTTCCTTCCCAAATCCAGATATTCCATAATTCCATGGCCTCCCTTTTAGATCTGCCCTTGAAAAGGATGGATAAACCTGGAATATCCTTCCCAACTCAGGATATTTTATCATTCCATGATCAGAGAGTTGTCCCTTGCAAACAATGGATACACCTGGAATATCCATCCCAACTCCAGATATTCTGTAATTCCATGACTCCCCCTTTAGAGCTGCTCTTGGAAATGATGGATAAACCTGGTTTATCTCTCCCAACTCAGGATTCCATGATTCCATGATCAGAGAGCTGTCCCTGAAAAGGATGGATTAACCTGGAATATCCTTCCCAAATCCAGATATTTCACAATTCCATGACTTCCCCTTTAGAGCGGTCCTTGAAAAGGATGGATACACCTGGAATATCTCTCCCAACTCATGATTCCATGATCAGAGATCCGTCCCTGAAAAGGACAGACAAACCTGGAATCCAGGAGAACCCCCTTGGAAATGTCTCCCTAAACCTCCGAAATCCAGAGGCAGAAGGAGCCCTTTATCCCATCCAGCCCCAAGACAACTCCTCATTAGCGGGATGAGGTCATTCCTGGAGGATTGGGATGGGATCCCTCCAAAAAACGGCCCTTTGGAAGCTTTCCCTCTTCCAAGAGAAACGTGGGACCTCTGTCTCCTTTTCCTGGAGGATTCCAGAACTCCGAACAAGCCGGGAGTTGGCTCCGTGCTCCGGCATTACTCAGGAAATCTGGCAGGAGGGAAAACCAGCGAACATTCCAAAAATAAATAAAAAAAAGAAGTCAGAATTCCTGGTGTTACAACGAGTCCATTCAGTCGGAAAATCCCAGGCTGTTATCCCGTGCCAAGAACATCCAAATCAGGTAAATCCATGGCTTTGTTTTCTGGGCCCTTTGGATTGGGGAGGGATTTAATAGGGATGGGTTTGGAGCCGAACTTCCTTCCCTCATCATGGAACGTCTGGGATCTGGGAAAACACCGGGATTGGGGCAGGTAGGGAGAGGAGGAACAATAGGATTACCTGGATTGGGAGCTTTTCCAAGGGTTTATCCCTTTGGATTTTCCTTTGCTGTTTTAGGGATTATGGAAGGAAGGGAGAGAGGTGCAGGATTTTTGGGAATGGGTGAATTTCCCCTGGAGCAGGAGGGGTTTTGATGGAAAAAAAGGAAGGAACGGGACACGGCTGATGGTGGAGCCAGAGATGTTTGATATGAGGTTTTTCTTGGATCAGGAGTGAAAACAGCAATTTCACATCCCAAAATTCTCTGGGATGGGTCAGCAAAGCTCTGGAAAATTCCAGTGGGAAGAGCAGAAGGGGCGTGGTCAGAGCAAGACTTTGGCCCCGGCCATAAATCAAATTTATCCCAAAATTCCTGGATTTCAGGGGGAATAGGGCATGGAATGGCAAACAGCAGCCAAGCAGTGAAGTTTTTTGGGATGGAGGTGTTTGGATTTGTGGGATACAGCAGGTCTGGATGGTAATTATCCACCTGTGGAAGCTGTGCTGGGATTGGGAATTCCCAGGGATAATTCAGGCAGGAAGGAATCTCAGGAGGTGTCTGGTCCAGCTTCCAAAACTGGATTCCTCAGGGATTTATCCAGCCTAACCTGGAAAACTTCCATGGACGGGGACTGTGTGACACCTCTGGGAATTCCTGGCACATCCAGCATCGCGAATAATTTCCATTTTGTTAGGGAATTCCACAGGGAATTCACTTTGCCTGTGTTAGAACTTCCTAAACTTCTTCTAGATGGCCTGGAGCAATCGAGGATAGTGGGAATTGTCCCTGCCATAGGCAGGGAGTTGGGAATGGGTGATCCTTAAGGGCCATTCCAGCCCCATAGCATTCCATGATTCCTTGATTGGGATGGGATGGGATGGGATGGGATGGGACTGGGATGGACTCTTTCCAAATATTTCCTGGGAACGTGGGAGAGTCCTCCAATCATCAATCCCAAAAATCCTGAGCAAATTCCCATTACTGCCAGAGTAGGAGGAGCATGGGAATCCTGCATCCTGCCAAATTTCATCAGCATCATTCCCTGGTCCTCACCTCACTTGGCCACTTCCATCTGGTGGGATTTTGCTCCTAAACCAGCCCCAGAGCTGGGATAAATAGTTCCTTCTTGGGAAAATGGGAATGGGGCTCAGCGGCGCCTTGGGAATGCTCAGATGTGGAATAACGGGATACAACATTGGGATATCCATTCCTGGCTGGTGGCATCCAACAGGATGAGGAAGAGTGGATGAGTGGATGGATGGGGATTGGGATTGGGACTGGGACAAGAGGAGCCAAGATTTATGGAGTTTTCCATAGGATTGGAGTTTTCCATTAGGATGGGAAGAGCCCAGATTTATGGAGCTTTCCATAGGACAGGAATTTTCCATTGGGATAGGAAGAGCCCAGATTTATGGAGTTTTCCATAACTGACCTCCCCTTGGAATGGGATGTTTGCTCCATCCTGATCCCACAAATCTCCTCTTCCTCATTCCACAGGGATCTGATTCCCACCGGGAGTTTTGGGCTGCCCTGCTGGGCTCTTCCAAACTTCCCAAAATCCACCCAAATCCACCCATTCCCAGTCTCATCCCATATTTGGTCTAATCCAGCATTAAGGACGGATTTCCTTGTGGCACAGGATTTGGGATCCAGGGATCTCTCCTCCAGGATGTCTGGGATTGTTCCCATTCCTCCAAGACTCGGCTTTAGGCTGAGCCTTTCCTAAACTGGGGTTTAACAGGGCAGAGCACCCACCTTAATCCCAGGCTCAAATATTCCTCGGTCTCCAACCTTGATATTCCTGGGAATTCTTTATCCACCAAATCATCCCTGTGGCTGTGACGAGTGGGAATCCAGTTTGGGATGTGGGATCATTGCACAAATGGATTTTCCCTGTTTTCCCCCTGCTTGTAGTCCTAGGGTGGAGAAGGGAATGGAGACATTCCAGCGGCTCCTTCCTTCCCTGTGTCTGGATCTGGGGCTGGAAAGGCTGGAGCTCTCTTGGATTCTTCCAGAATTTCTGGGTTGCAGACTTTTAATTTTCTTTGCCTGTTTTTTTTTTATGGGATCATGTTAAAAAAAAAAAAAACAAAAACAAAAACCCAAACAATGCAGTCATGGAATCATGGAATTGTGGAATGGTTTGTGTTGGGTTGGGATCTGAAATCTCATCCCATTCCATGGGCAGGGACACATCCCCACTGTCCCAGATGAATCCAAGCCCATCCCAACCTCGCCTTGGACACAGGGGCAGCCACAGCAAATCTGGGAATTCCAGCCCAGCCAGGAATTCCTTGCCAAGATCCCAGCCCAATCTCCCCTTTCCCACTGGGAGCCATTCCCTGGGTGCTGTCCCTCTGTCCCTTGTCCCCAGGCCCTCTCCAGCTCTCCTGGAGCCCCTTCAGGGACTCTGAGGATTCCCTGGAATTTTCCCTTCTCCAGGGGAACATTCCCAGCTCTCCCAGAGCAGAGGGGCTCCAGCTCCCCATGCTGCTTTGGAGCAATCCCAGTGGGAATTGAAATCTTTGGGAAGGTTCAGAAGTTCCTGAGTGGGGAGAGGGGGAAGCTTTGGCAGGGGAGCCCTGAGCTCACAAACCCCTTTTGTTGGGAATTATCCTGGAACAGCCAACGGCTCCCATCCAATCCTTGGGAAAAGCCACGAGGAGAAGACGCATTAGGATTGAATTATTTTCCTGTCAAAACCTCCCGTTCCTCCAGGTGTGACCATTCCCCCTTCCCAGAAATCCTGACGGATGGGAAGCCTCTCCCCAGCCAGGCCGATGCTCTTGGAATAAAAATATCCCTGGAAAAGAGACAGCCTGAATGTCAACGAGTGGAAATGACCTTTCCCTGCTGAGGCTCCGGGTATCCACTCACATTTTCAGATCCAAGAACAAATCCAAAGCCTCGGGAAGGTGAATCCAAAGAAGTGTCCAAAATATGGAGGTGGCACCGAGTCCTGGCTGCGGCTTCCAGGCTGGATTTGCTCCGTGAGACTTGGAGGCACCAGGATTCTGTGTTTGGGTCAGGAAGGAGCCTCGGAGAAAAGGGGGCTTTTGTTTTATCCGTGTTGTTTTTATGGAAAGGGAAGGGAAAAACAGATTAGGGTGGGAAATGAGGAAAGTGGTTATTTCTGGAAGCAGCTCCCTGCCCAATGTTCCCTCTCCGAGAGGGATGAGGCGTTTTCCCTGCAGGGCTTGGAAAGGACATTAAAAAAAAAAGAAGGGGGAGAAAAGGAGCCATCCCAAGGGATTTTCCAGGATTTTGGGGGTTGGGATTAGATCATCTTTAAGGTGCCTTTCACCCCAAACCATTCCATGATTCAGGAGGAGATTCCAGAGGGACACAGCAGCGGGAAAGAAAAGGAATCCGTGTTCCGGAGTAATTCCAGAGAACGTCACAGGCTCCTTTCCCAGGATTGCTCCAGGGTTGTTGTCACCATCTCCAGGATCATTCACCTCTGAGGTGGGCCCATTCCCTGACTATTCTTGATCCCTGTATCCCTGTTTGGCCAAAATTCCCAGTATCATGGAATGGTTTGGCTTGGAAAGGACCTTAAAGGTGATTTAATCCCAACCTGCCGTGGCAGGGACACCTCCCACCATCCCAGGGTGCTCCAAGCCCTCTCCAACCTGGCCTTGGATGCTTCCAGGGATCCAGAGGTAGCCACAGTCCCATCTTTTTGCAGGAATTCTCCTGCCCTTTTTCAGTCAGGACTGGGAGGAGATTCCAGCTCCAGTCTCGCTGCTATGGACAATTTTCCTGGGCTTTTCCAACAGCAGAATAAAATCTGAGCATCCCAGGATAGTTGAAAGTATCCCTTCCCCTGGGATGATCCTGAAGATCCTTTCCAAACCATTCCATGATTCCGTGATTTTTCTGAACAAGGATCCTGGGAAGTTTCCTAAAAAAATCCATCCATCATCTGTATCTGTTCCCTTTCCTCCTCCCAACTTCCAAACCTTCCCAAAATGAGACAAACGAGCCCAGGGATGCCCAGACCATGGAATAAAGCAGCTGGTGTTTATCTGAAAATCAGGGAAAAATTCCAAGGCCTAAGGAAAAGATTTGGCTCTCAGGGATAAACAATTTTCCCCCTTTTGTTCTGGAATTGTTTTCACCCAATTTGGGACGGGGTGTGAACATCGCACCTCATCCGAGGACAAAGCAGCAAAATGTGGGAGAAAAAGCAGGAATTAAAAAAGATAGAGATGCTTTTTCCAGGGAATTTCTCCAGCAGAGCAGAGCTGTGCTTGGCACGGAGCTGGGCAGAGCTGGCATTCCCAGGACCTCCAGGCTGGTCTCCAGGGAATCCTAAAATGTGCACACAGCTGGGATTGGGTCCCTTTGGGAATGCTCCTGCAGCCAAAGATCTTCAGGGTCCGGTGATTCCAAACTTCACAGACATGGAGGAGCCCATGGATCATGGATGGTGTCTGGGAGAGCTGCAGAGGGACTGGGGACAAGGGACAGAGGGACAGCAGCCAGGGAATGGCTCCCACTGGGAAAGGGGAGATTGGGCTGGGATCTGGGCAAGGAATTCCTGCCTGGGCTGGAATTCCCAGATTTGCTGTGGCTGCCCCTGGATCCCTGGCAGTGCCCAAGGCCAGGTTGGATCCACCTGGGACAGTGGGAAGTGTCCCTGCCCATGGATGGGGTGGGAATGGGATGATCTTTCCCAATTCCCATCCAACCCAAACCATTCCATAAATCCATGATCCCATTTCCACCCAGTCTGCCCTGCTCCCTCTCACAATTCCACATGGGACACAAGGAACTCAGAGAAATATTCTATTGCCAAGGGAGTGAAATTCCAGTTATTTCTGGGACAGCTTAGACATGGGCACAATTCCCCACCTGCATTTCCGCCTCAGGTCCTCATCACATTTAACCCCTCTGCAAAATTCACCATTATCCCTAAAATTCCACAATTTTCCCAGCAAAAAGTGGCCAGAGCTGCATCTGAACTGTTTAAAAAGTCCCCAAATTTGTCCCTGTTTTTCTTGTGAGGAACAAAGGACTCTGGATTTTGGATCCCTGAGCAGCTCCGAATGTTTTGTTCCACTCCAAGGTGCTTTGTTTTGCCTTCATGTCCTTTAATCCTCCCAAGGAATTGTTTAAATTCCAGGAATCATTTTGACACCAAGAATTCCTGAGGGCTTCAGTATTGTACTTTTAATTTTATTTTTTTTCCCAAAAAGGCCTCAGTGCTCTTTGTTTTCATCACAGAGGAAACAATTCCCTGAATTTCTGTATCATTTAATCCTGGGGGGAAAATAAAAGAAAAAGGTCCTGATCTGTCCTTGGAAAAATTAACACCAGATGTGGCTGAATCCCAAAGAGTGTTCCCATTGGATTGCCCTTAGGAAAGCACCTTCTTTCTTGGAATTCTTCCATCTCTGAGTGCTGTCCCCTCCTGGCAGGAGCTGTGCAGAGCCACAAGGGCCCCCTGAGCCTCCTTTGCTCCAGGCTGAGCCCCTGCCCAGCTCCTCAGGGATTCTGCAGCCCCTGCCCAGCTCCTCAGGGATTCTCCAGCCCCTTCCCAGCTCTGTTCCCTTCCCTGGATGCTCTCCGTGTCCTTTTCTTGAAAAAAAAATGTCCTTTTCCTGGCCCAAAATGTTGGATGTGTTCAGATCAGAGAAATTTTGCTGAGATTATAGCGGAGGACCCTTTGCACTCGCAGATCTCCCAGGAATATTCCCACCAGCCTTTTCTCCTTCTGGAATATTCCTGGATGCTGAATAAAAGGGATGCATTTTATCCATGATGACCTTTTCCTGCTGAATTTGTGTTCCAGGCCATCCATTGCTCCAAAAACCAGGATACAGGAGGGGAAGTTCCAGACTGCTCCGAAAACTGTCCCTGGAAAAATCCTGATCCACCACCAAATTCAAACTTAATTTAACAGGGATGAAACCTTTCCCAGCTCTGAGAAGGGCGGGAATTTTTGGGAATGCCGAATATTCCTGAATTTACAATTCTGTGTAGTTCTGGTTTGAGAGTCTATGGAGAGATGGAGCTCGTCTGCACTTCCCAGCCTGAGAAACCTCGGGAAACCTTCGGAGCCATTCCCGAGCACCTGGGATGGGGAAAACCGAGGGGCTGCTTTGAACTTTCTGGCACGGAGCAGGCGGAGAAGGGAAGAGCCTGGGAGTGGGATTGTCTCCGCGTCTGGAGAAGAAGGAGCTGGAAGCAATTCAGAGCCTCAGCCGAGATCCAGAGGCCCCAGAAAATCCCGGCTGGAATCCCAGAGCTCGTATCCCGCTCGTTTTCAGGAGGCTGTAATGGAAAACAGCAGCCAGGGATAAGTGGCTGTGGCCCCGTTAGCTCCAGGCTGGGACAATCCCGAGGTTCTTGTGAGCTACTGCTCTGGCAAATCCCTGCTCCCAGGGGCACTGGAGCACGGTCATTTCCCTGGAAGCGGGAGCAGAACAGCTGGAATGTTCACAGAGAGGTGGATGCAGGGATGGAGAGGGGCTGAGAGATCCAAAGGGGAAGGAATGAAGTCGTGGATCTGACAGGGAGTGGGATGGGAAGCCTGGAATGGTGGTGGGATCTTCCAGGTGCTCCAGCAGCTCCATGATCCAGAGTTCCGACCTTTCCCGCCTGGAATCCCTCCCTGCTGTTGTTCTTATGGAGATGAGGATGGAGCAGGTCTCCGGAAGGACATGGAGAAATGTGGGAAATCAGCCCAAAAATTGTGATTTTGCACAGATGAACCCAGGAAAAAAATCTCCAAGTACCTCCATGAGTTGAGGCCGGGAACTCTCCTGGAATGTCACAGTCATGGAATCATGGAATGGAAGGGATGGGACCCTAAAGATGATCCCATTCCACCCCATCCATGGGCAGGGACTTCCATCTTCCACTATCCCAGGTGGATCCAAGCCCCAGCGACCAACCCGGCCTTGGGCACTTCCATGGATCCAGGAGCATCCAGAGTCCTGCTCCTCACATTCCTTCCAAGCTCAGGTTTTATGGAATTGCTGCCTTGGCCACCAATTCCGTGGAAACCCAGCCAGGCGTGGTGCAAAACCTTGGGATGTAAGTGCAGGATTCTGACCAAAAGGATGGAGCTTGGAAAAACCTGGGATAGTGGGAGGTGTCCCTACCTATGGCAGGGGGTGCAATTGGACGATATTTAAGGTCCCTTCCCACCCCAACCATTCCAGGATTCCATTAAATCTGCATCCAGAATTTACCTGGGAATGAATTTCCAGTCCTGGGAGAGGAATTTTCTGGGAGTTGTTCCTGACTCAGCTGGATGCAAGGAAGGTTTCCAGAGGAAGCTTCATTCCATGAACTTTACGGGGCTTTGGTGGCATTCCTGGGATAATCCTGGAAGGGCAGGATGTTTGCTCTGGATTTGGAAAAGTGGATAGGACTCAGAAGAATGTGATTCCACGGGTTTCCACATGTTTCTATGTGATTCCACGTGATTCCATGGGTTTCCAGGTGGTTCCATGGGTTTCCATGGGTTTCCATGAGTTTCCATTTGATTCCATGTGATTCCATGAGTTTCCATGGGTTTCCGTGTTGTTCTATGGGTTTCCACATGTTTCCATGTGATTCCATGTGTTTCCATGTGATGTCACGTGATTCCATGTGATTCCGCGTGTTTCCATGTGATGTCACGTGACTCCATGTGATTCCATGTAATTCCACGTTATTCTGTGTGTTTCCACATGATTCCATGTGTTTTCATGGGTTTCCATGTGTTTCCACGTGATTCCATGAGTTTCCATGTGTTTCCATTTCGTTCCATGGGTTTCCACATTTTCCACGTGATTCCATGAGTTTCCATGTGTTTCCATTTCGTTCCATGGGTTTCCACATTTTCCACGTGATTCCATGTGTTTCCACGTGATTCCATGTGATTCCAGCTCTGCTGAATGGAAAGTGGAGAAGTTTGCTCACCGTGCCTCAGTTTCCCCCGGGCAGAAGAGCCTCCCTTGGCAGTTTGCTTTGTGCATTCCAAAATAAAGGAAAAATCTGGATTAAAATTATTGAGATCTGGATTAAAATCCACATCGATTTTAAATCCCTCCAGGAATGGGGTTAGGACAGCTGTTCCTGGGCTGAACAGCCCTTTCCATGAAGGAATTTTCCCTAATTTCCAGCCTAAACCATCCCTGGCACAGCCTGAGGCTGTTCCCTCTCATCCTATCCCTGTTCCCAGAGGTCCCAACCACCCATCAGCTGGGAATTCCAGAGAGGGAAAAGATCCCTGTGGATCCTCCCTTTATCCAGGTTGAAACATTTGCCCAGCTCCCTCAGGGATTCTCCAGCCCCTTCCCAGCTCCATTCCCTTCCCTGGATACGCTCCAGCCCCTCCAGGTCTTTGTTGGGAGAGGCTCAAACTGTTCCTGGGATTTGGAATGTGGCCTCATTGTCAAAGGATAGGGATGGGATAGGGATGGATGGTGTGGGATGGGATGGAACAGGGATGGGATGGGATGGGATGGGATGGGATGGGATGGGGATGGGGATGGGGATGGGGATGGGGATGGGGATGGGGATGGGGATGGGGATGGGGATGGGGATGGGATAGGGATGGAACAGGATTGGGATGGGGATAGATGGGACAGGATGGGGATGGATGGACCAGGATTGGGATGGATGGGGTGACACAGGGATGGATGGAACAGGATTGGGATGGATGAGACAGGATTGGGATGGATAAGATGGGATGGAATGGGATGGGATAGGGATGGATGGGACAAGATGGGGATGGATGGGAGGGGATAGGGATGGATGAGACAGGATCAGGATAGATGGACCAGGATTGGGATGGATGGGGTGGGACAGGGATGGGATGGAATGGGATGGGATTGGGATGGATGGGACAGGATCAGGATGGATAGGATGGGATCAGGAGGCATGGGATGGGATAGGGATGGATGGGACAGGATCAGGATGGATAGGATGGGATCAGGAGGGATGGGATGCGATAGGGATGGATGGGGACAGCAGCACTTTGTGTCTGCCATGAATTCTCTGCAGACAATCCCACACCCTGGAGCTTTCCGACCTGAACTCTGCTCCCAAGGGCAGCTCCAGAAGTTCTCTGGATGCACCAGGAAGAGCCTGTGGATGCACCAGCCCAGGACCTTCCTGTGGGACACCGAGGTGGGAGTCTCACCTCAGTGAATTCCTGGAGGACATCCCTGCCGGAGTTCCCTCCGGTGGACACAACACCGAGATTCCAAGGGAAAACAACAAATCCATGGAAGGATTTGAATTGGAAAGGGACTCAATTCCAACACCTCCCACCTTCCCAGGTTGCTCCTTTGGTGGATCCTTGCACCTTTCATCCCTCCACCTTCCCATTCCCATTCCTTCTTTGGAAACAGATCCAACACAGCTCCAGCATTCCAGGACCCTCTCCCGCCTCCCCATCCCTGGCTCTTCCCAACGGGAAGGATCAGCTGTGGCCAAGCCAGCCCCAAGCATGATCCACGAGGCCCTGAGCAGTTGCTGACAGGGGAAATCCAGGCCGGGCAAGATCTGAAGGAGCCGCGGGCACGGCTGGATCCTGGCACTGGGACAATTCCCTGGATTTGTCCTGGATCCTTCTCCCGGGGAGTTTTGTTCCCCCAAGGGAATTGATGGCTCGGCCAGAGGCGGGAATCCCGTGCCAGGATTTTAACGATGCCTTCCTATAAATATTTCTCTTTTAGCTTAGGATAAAGGCAGGGTCTGCTCTGATGGAAAGGAGGGAAAAGCCGGGAAAATCCATTTGTTTTCCCATTTAAGCAAAACCACACATCCCTGTAATTACAAGCAGCATCCCCTGGCAAACATGTCCCTGTTTTTTTGCTGGAATTATTTATGTCCTGCAAGTGGGAATTACACAGAGCCTGGTGCACAGCCCCCAACTCCTGGGCTGTGAAATGGTTCCCATTTGTGGCTAAAAAGAAGGAAAACAACTGGAAAACAATTGGATTTATGGTTTGTTCAAACATCTGTAGGATTACGCTGGAGCTGGTGGTTTGAAAAGGAATTTTTCCCTTTTTTTCCTGAATATTTGGTTTGGTTTAGGGGTGATTGTTTGTTGGGGGGGTTGTTGTTCTGTTTTGGGGGGTTTGAGGGTTGGGTTTTTTTCTGGAAAATCCAGTTGGTGGCAGAGATGGCTCTGGGAAAAGTCCAAAAAGAGGACAAGGATGGATATTGTGTGTAAAGTGTGCAAGGAACACAGGGAGGGAAAATCCATTGAAAAGCAGAGATACCTGCAGTGTTTTCTCACCAGTATGAGAACTGGTGACAGGAGCATCCCAGAATTCCTGGCAGTGCCCAAGGCCAGGTTGGACACTGGGGTTTGGATCCACCTGGGAGAGTGGGACATGCCCCTAAACACAAATGGGGTGGGAATGGGATGGGATTTAAGGTTGCTTCCAACCCAAAGCATTCCAGGATTTTGGAGCTCTTTGGCTCTGGAGCCAGGCTGGGAGAGCTGGGAATGTTCCCCTGGAGAAGGGAAAATTCCAGGGAATCCTCAGAGTCCTTTAAAGGGGCTCCAGGAGAGCTGGAGAGGGACTGGGGACAAGGGACAGAGGGACAACACCCAGGGAATGGCTCCCACTGGGAAAGGGGAGATTGGGCTGGGATCTTGGCAAGGAATTCCTGGCTGGGCTGGAATTCCCAGATTTGCTGTGGCTGCCCCTGGATCCCTGGCAGTGCCCAAGGCCAGGCTGGATCCACCTGGGACAGTGGGAGGTGTCCCTGCCGTGGATGGGGTGGGAATGGGATGGAATTGAAGTTCCCTTCCCATCCAAACCATTCCATGATTCTCCAAAGTCCTTCCCAACACCCCCAGTGTGGCTGCAGCAGCAGCGCTTACTGGTGGCTCTGATAATTAACCTGTTAATTATTTAAACATTGTAATTAAATTATTATTTTTCTTACCAAATTCCACTTTCTCCATATCCATTATTTTTCCCCACACCATGTAGGCTTTGGGAAAGATTTCCACACCAAAAATATTTTTTAGATAAGATCAATGTTTTTCCTTTTCCATTGAAAGATAAATTTCATTCTCTACTCCCAAGTGCCATTTTCTTGGAATTTATCACATTGTAATTGGGATAAACTGGAATTTTTAAATAATCTCTAATTATTAAAATGGAATTCCATAGAATCCAATTCATTTTCCCAACAGGTTTGTGATTCCAAATTGTTCTGGAGATTTTTCTTTCCTTTTGCTTCCTCTCAAGTGGGAGAAATGCTTCAATATCCTGGTATTTTCCAGGAACTGGGAAAATTATAATTTCCATTGCCCTTTTTTCCAAAGGTACGGAGATGTGGTGAGAAAAAAATGTGTTATCCAAAGATTCCTGGGAAAAATTCCTGGGTTTGTGCCCACAGCTCCTTCTCCTCCATCAGTTTGCTGAATCCTCTGTCACAGGGAGCTGAAAATGAGATGGAAAAGTCTTGGATGAGTTGTGGATTTTGACAACTTGCTGGAAGTGCTGAATTTTTTGGGAATCCCAGGGAAAGGGCTCTGAATTTCAGCTGTTTATCCCTAATCAATCCATGTATGGATCAGGGATAAATCCTGGGATCTGCACCTTTGGCAGCTGCATTCCATTGTAAGGAAATTCCCTTTCCTTCCCAGAAATCCACCCTGTGGATAATTCCTGAGGCCAAGCTGTTGGAATTCCCTGTGGGAATCACTTCCTCCCCCTGAAACCCAGGATTTAATCCATGGAAAGTCTTTTCCAAGGGGTTGGGAGTGATAAGATTCGGGTTCCTTTTCCAGGCCTGTGAGAAGGAGCAGAGGGCCGGAATTCCAGCCTGGAATAATCAGTGCCAACAGCTGGCTCTGGACATGGATAACGTGGGAAATGCACTCCAAGTGAAGTCACTTCCCACCTTTCCCTGGGAATCCCTGCCTAGTTTGGAGCTGATGGAAAACATTCCATGCCCTTGCTCCCACGGGATACAACATCCCTGGATCCTGAGGTTTTCTGGGAATATCAGTGTTCCCAAGGGCTGAGGGGAGGTGACCACATCCCTAATTCCAGCTGCATCCAGCACGGAGAGTTGGATCCTGGAAAACAGCTTTGGGCATGGTTGGAATTATTTTCCAAGGAAAAGCTCCCTGGCCGGAGTGCTTTGATTCCCTGGAATCCAGTCGAGCTCCCCTCTGGAAGTGGGAATCTCTTCCATGAACATCAATCACCCCTCAAAGAAAATCTGGGAATGGGCAGAGCTCCCAAATAATCCAAAGATGCTGTGTGCTCTTCCTTCTTCCAGGAAAAGAGCAGCGGGAATATGAATCCAGCTGTGGGGTGGAATTTGGGAAAGTGGGGCTGGAATCAGAGAGGTGCTGGAAGGAGATTTGGGATCAGTTGGAATTTTGGTGCCCTGGAGTGAAGCAAAGGCAAGAAATCCTGGTGGAAATCCCTGGAATTGTTCAATCCAGGTGTCACCAGCTGTCCCTTGTCCAAATCCAAGCGGACCCAGGGTCGGACATCCCTGCCCCGATGGAGCCACCAGGTACAAAGAGATGTTTGGAAATCTGATCCCAAAAGAGCGACCTCATCCAGCTGGGAATTTCCCACATCCCTAATTCTGGCTGCATCCAGCACGGAGAATTGGCTCCTGGAAAACAGCTTTGGGCATGGTTGGAATTATTTTCCAAGGAAAAGCTCCCTGGCCGGAGTGCTTTGATTCCCTGGAATCCAGTCGAGCTCCCCTCTGGATGTGGGAATCTCTTCCATGAACATCAATCACCCCTCAAAGAAAATCTGGGAATGAGCAGAGCTCCCAAACAATCCAAAGATGCTGTGTGCTCTTCCTTCTTCCAGGAAAAGAGCAGCAGGAATATGAATCCAGCTGTGGGGTGGAATTTGGGAAGGTGAGGCTGGAATCAGAGAGGTGCTGGAAGGAGATTTGGGATCACTTGGAATTTTGGTGCCCTGGAGTGAAGCAAAGGCAAGAAATCCTGGTGGAAATCCCTGGAATTGTTCAATCCAGGTGTCACCAGCTGTCCCTTGTCCAAATCCAAGTGGATCCAGGGCTGGACATCCCTGCCCCAATGGAGCCACCAGGTACAAAGAGATGTTTGGAAATCTGATCCCAAAAGAGCGACCTCATCCAGCTGGGAATTTCCCACATCCCTAATTCTGGCTGCATCCAGCACGGAGAATTGGCTCCTGGAAAACAGCTTTGGGCATGGTTGGAATTATTTTCCAAGGAAAAGCTCCCTGGCCGGAGTGCTTTGATTCCCTGGAATCCAGTCGAGCTCCCCTCTGGATGTGGGAATCTCTTCCATGAACATCAATCACCCCTCAAAGAAAATCTGGGAATGGGCAGAGCTCCCAAACAATCCAAAGATGCTGTGTGCTCTTCCTTCTTCCAGGAAAAGAGCAGCAGGAATATGAATCCAGCTGTGGGGTGGAATTTGGGAAAGTGAGGCTGGAATCGGAGAGGTGCTGGAAGGAGGTTTGGGATCAGTTGGAATTTTGGTGCCCTGGAGTGAAGCAAAGGCAAGAAATCCTGGTGGAAATCCCTGGAATTGTTCAATCCAGGTGTCACCAGCTGTCCCTTGTCCAAATCCAAGTGGATCCAGGGCCGGACATCCCTGCCCCGATGGAGCCACCAGGTACAAAGAGATGTTTGGAAATCTGATCCCAAAAGAGCGACCTCATCCAGCTGGGAATTTCCCACATCCCTAATTCTGGCTGCATCCAGCACGGAGAATTGGCTCCTGGAAAACAGCTTTGGGCATGGTTGGAATTATTTTCCAAGGAAAAGCTCCCTGGCCGGAGTGCTTTGATTCCCTGGAATCCAGTCGAGCTCCCCTCTGGATGTGGGAATCTCTTCCATGAACATCAATCACCCCTCAAAGAAAATCTGGGAATGGGCAGAGCTCCCAAACAATCCAAAGATGCTGTGTGCTCTTCCTTCTTCCAGGAAAAGAGCAGCAGGAATATGAATCCAGCTGTGGGGTGGAATTTGGGAAAGTGGGGCTGGAATCAGAGAGGTGCTGGAAGGAGATTTGGGATCAGCTGGAATTTTGGTGCCCTGGAGTGAAGCAAAGGCAAGAAATCCTGGTGGAAATCCCTGGAATTGTTCAATCCAGGTGTCACCAGCTGTCCCTTGTCCAAATCCAAGTGGATCCAGGGCCGGACATCCCTGCCCCGATGGAGTCACCAGGAACAAAGGGATGTTTGGAAATCTGATCCCAAAGAAGAAACCTCATCCAGCTGGGAATTTCGGGTGGATTAAAGCACCACAAGGACCGGATGCTCTTACTCACAGCGAGGTTTGTGTGGGACAGGCAGCGAAGGAATCCCAGGAAAACCAAGGAATTATCATGGATAACATCATTATTATTATTATTATTATTATCATCATCATCATTATTAATATTATTATTATTATTTACTATTATCATTATGGAGAACCATTGATAATAACATTATTATTGTAGTAGTAGTAATAATAATAATAATAATCATAATAATAATAATAACCATGGATATTATTAATAACATTTATATTATTATTACTATTATTACTAATTATTATTATTCTAATGGATAACATTATTATTATTATTACTGCTATTATTATTACTACTAATATTATTATCATTATTACTAAATCATTCTAATATTAATTCTAATTATAATAATATTAAGAGTAATTGTAATGATAATGATAATGATGCTGCATTTCTACCTGGAATAACTAATAATAATACCAATATTCCCTTCCAGGATCACTGGGAATATCCCATTCCACTGATGGATATTGGCTTCTGCTCCAGCAAATCTGTCGGGATTTGGCTTCTGCTCCTCTTAAAATTCCTGGAAAACATTGTGTCCAACCCCTTGTGATTTCCTGGGATTTTCCAGGCCCCATTTCTGGTGATTTTTTTTTTTCCCCCAAGAAGTAAAATTCCTTCTGAATTTCCTAAATTCCTCTCTTAAGGAAAAAGGTGGGAAAATACAGTGATATTTTCCATGGACCTGCCGTTGCTTGGAGCTGGCAGGGCTCTCCAGCTAGCTGGAATTTTGGGATGGCAAATTTTAACAGGAAAAATGAGAAATAACTGGAATTTTGAATGGAAGAAATCCTCATAATCCCAGCTCAGTTTTGAAAGGGAATTGGGATTGTGGTCCTACACCTTCATCCCAATTCTCTGGGATAAATTCAGGGTTCTCCTTTGGAATGACCCAGGAAAACCCATCCTTGGAGACTTTGCTCCAAGCCTTTTACTCCATGAGGAAATCTGGGATCCAGGCAGTGCCGGGAGCAACTTCCAGAGGGAAAAGAGATGGGATTTGGCTGGAGATTCCAGAGGGATTCTGGTTTCAGCTCAGCAAGACTTGAGTGGAATTCCTTCATTTCCAGTCCCAAATCTGCCAGAAAGGAAAAGTTTCCACTCACTTCCAAGCCCTGGCGTGTTCCCAGAATTCCTGGATTTTGATGATTCTGTATTCCATTACTTCCACCTGCTCCTAAAACCTGGAGAGTTTTGCTGTTTTCCTGCAAACCACAGCCTTAAATCCCATCCCATTCCTACACCATCCATGGGCAGGGACAATTCCCACTATCCCGGGTGGATCCAACCTGGCCTTGGACATTCCCAGGAATCCAAGAGCAGCCACAGCTTCTCTGGGAATTCTATCTCAGTCCCCCCCAACCCTCACAGCCAGGAATTCCTTCCCAACATCCCATTGATTGTGCAGAATCCCTTCCTCCACATCCCAAATCCATGGAAGAGAAGGAATTTCCCTGTTCAGCTCCGTGATCCCCGAGTCTTCTGTATCCCACTTGGAATTTGGCCAGGATTTGGAATCCGCCCCTCTGTGTGCAAACCAACATTAGAACAACAAATCCATCCCTTTCCTCATCTCTAATTCCTGGGATTCCATGGGCCTTCCTTGTCTAAACTCCTTGGGAAAACATCCAGGGCATGGCCCCGGCCGCGCTTCCGAAGGAATTTGTGGGATTATGTCGGACGGTTCCGGGCGAGCCGAGATCAAAGGTGTCGGGTTGCAGGTTCAACAAATCCTAACGGGATGTGACAGCCAGGTCATTCCATGGGCTTGAGCTGCCAGGATGGATTGGAGGAGATCTCCCATTCCAGGGGGTTATTCCGGGATGAGGACGGAGGATGCTGCTGGGTGTTGTCCTTAGGGAATGTTAGAATGAGAATAAATGGGAAGGGAATTCCAAGAGGAGCCGGGAAGGTGAATCCAACAGGAATTTTGATGCTGGGAATTCCAGATGTTTGGAGGAGGGATGGATTGGAAAAGGGATCAGTTAGAAGAGGGATGGATTGGAAGAAGAATTGGAGCAGGGATGGATTGGAAAAGGGATTGGAAGAGGGATGGATTGGAAGAGGAATTGGAGCATGGATGAATTGGAAAAGGGATGGATTGCAAAAGGGATGGATTGCAAAAGGGATCAGTTAGAAGAGGGATGGATTGGAAGAGGAATTGAAGCAGAGATGGATTGGAAGAGGGATGGAATGGAAAAGGGATGGATTGGAAGAGGGAAGGATTGGAAAAGGGATCAGTTGGAAGAGGGATCGGTTAGAAAAGGGATGGATTGGAAAAGGGAAAGATGGGAAGAGGGATCAGTTAGAAGAGGGAAGAATTGGAAAAGGAATTGGAGCAGGGATGGATTGGAAAAGGGATTGGAAGGGGGATGGATTGGAGCAGGGAAGGATTGGAAAAGGGATCAGTTAGAAGAGGGAAGGATTGGAAAAGGAATTGGAGCAGGGATGGATTGGAAAAGGGATTGGAAGGGAGATGGATTGGAGGAAGGACAGATTGGAAGAAGGATGGATTGGCACAGGGATGGATTGGAAGAGGGATCTTTCCTAATTTGTCATCTCCAGAAAAACGACACTTCCAGCCTCAGTGACAGCACCCAATTCAGGTTCAAAAATTAAAATTAAAATAATCAATTAATAATCACTTAAAATTTAAATTAAATCCTTTAAACATTGACTACCCAGGGAATATTTTATTAACCATTGCTATCTCCAAAAATCCGACGGATAAGGCAGACGAATTGGAATCTTTGGAGTGTTTGCAAGGAATAACAATTTTATTCCCAGAACTCCAAGACACCAACACGCCCTGGAACCAGAGGGGAAGGATTTGGGATGTTGTGGATGAGGTTGGACAGGCCTTGGACCTCTCATGCCCTGGGCAGATCTGTGGAAGTTTTTCCCAGAAATAACCAAACCATCTCTGTGTTCCCAATGCCAAATCCAATCAAAATCCCAAACAAATTCCAGCTCCTGGGAGGAAAATTAACTCCAGCCCAAAACCCCATTTTTCTGTGGGACAGGAAAAGCCTTTGGGATGCTCAAAAATCCCAAATGATGGATTTTATCCTATTTGGTGCCATCACTGAGTCTTCCAAGGGAAAACAGCCCTGGAGAGAATGATCCAAACCCAGGATTTTGGCTCGTGGCAGCTCAGGAGCCAAACCATCACCCA
The DNA here is from genome assembly GCA_009764595.1 of Geothlypis trichas. Lineage (NCBI taxonomy): Eukaryota > Metazoa > Chordata > Aves > Passeriformes > Parulidae > Geothlypis > Geothlypis trichas. The sequence goes on along the minus strand of CM019905.1, from coordinate 1,326,147 downwards.
GCATTCCAAAATCCGACGGGAAGCTGTTGGTTTGTGAGGAAAACAAGCCAGGAATGAGATTCCTAGCAGTTTCCTGCTCCAGGACTCTCTTTTAGAGGGGAAAAGGTCACCAAAGGTGAATTTATCCAAAAGGTGAATCACGACTGGAAAGAATTCCGAGAGGAAATAATCTCATGGATGGAGGCAGCTGCTGATAGTCAGGAGCTTGGATCCCTAAAAACCAACAACCCACGGATCCAGCTCTGGCTCCTCAGCTCCCTCTTTTTTTTTCCACCTTTCCATCCAGATGGGAGGAAAATCCAGCAGAGGAGCAAAAGCATCCCGGTGCTTTGGGAAGTTTAATTCCTTAGGAAAACAAAGCAAACCCCTGGGATTCAATGGAAGGAGCTGGTGAGAAATCCTGGGATTCCTCAAGGTTTTGACAGCCCCTTATCTCTCCGGCGGGATGTGATGGAGCAATGGGAAAAATGCAGAGCTGGAGCGGCTGCTACAGCAGGTGGAGAAAAGCAGGAAAGGAGTTGGCCGGAAAAATGGAAAGATCAAAAAAGAAAAAAAAAAAAGATCCAGACAATTCCGGAAAAAATAGGGGAGGAAAGATAAGGAGGACACGGAGAGGGCAGCGGAGGGAAGTGAGAAATAGAGAAGCTGTTTTGGACTTGGAATTTTCATCTGAGGTTCCAAAAAATCTCGTGGCCAAGAGCCAGGCTTGAGGAATGACCTCACTTGAGGCCTTCCAGGACTTGAGGAGGAGGAGAAAAAGGAGGGAGAGGGAATTTTAGGTGGGATGGAGGGACAGCACCCAGGGAATGGCTCCCACTGGGAAAGGGGAGATTGGGCTGGGATCTTGGCAAGGAATTCCTGGCTGGGCTGGAATTCCCAGATTTGCTGTGGATCCCTGGCAGTGCCCAAGGCCAGGCTGGATCCACCTGGGGCAGTGGGAGGTGTCCCTGTCTATGGAATGGGATGAGTTTCAGGTCCTTTCCCACCCCGAGCATTCCATGATTCCATGGTTGTCTTCCCTGTGGTGAGCAGTGCCAGAGGAGCCTGGAGCAGTTTGAGGGATGTTTCCACACAAACATTTCTGGAGTGGTTTTAAAGCCAAGCCAACCTTTTCCCGGCTTTTGGAATCGCTTTGAACTTTGGGAGCCACTTTGGAGCACCAGAACCGCAGCGACTCCGGAGCTCCACACAAAACTGGGTGAAGACAAATCCCAAAAAAAGCTTTTTTGGAGGAAAACCAGCTCCGTGTGCCCAGCAGCTTGGGGAGGAAGGAGCTGCCAGCCAGACCTGGAGAGGAGGATCCGATCCAGGGAAGAGCAGCTGGGATTCCATGGAAATAACTCAGCCCCATCCCCAGGTGATAAAACAGCTGAATTCCAGCCCAGCTGATCCCGGAGCAGGGAATAAATCTGGGAAGTTCTCACTCCCTTTTTTTCTGTGCTGGGGGTGCAGCTGAGCCTGGAAAAGGGAAGGTTTTTTGGCAAGAAAGGAACTTTTTCCCATTTTTTTGCTGTTGGGAAGAAGCCAAAGGCTGAACATCCCCATCCACAGCAGAGCTGGAGCAGAAGGAGAGAGGGAAAAGGAAGGAAAAGGCAGAAGGGAGGGAAAGGAGACCCAGGAAAAAAATGAAATCAAATCTGGGAGGTGTGGAAAGGGAGAGAAAAGGGAGGGAGGAGGAATTAAAAGAGGGAGAAGATGAAAAGGGAAAGGAGACTCTGGAAAAAACTGGGGGATGGGAAAGGGAGAGAAAATGAGAGAAAAGAAAATTAAAGGGGAGATGTGAAGGAAAAAATGGAATTGTGGAGAAAAGGGGGAGAAGCTGGTTTGGGAATTGTGGTAAGGAAAAGGGGGAGCAGTCTGTTTGGGAATTGTGACAGGAAAAATAGGGGGAAGCTGGTTTGGGAATTGTGACAGGGAAAATGGGGAGAAACTGGTTTGGAAATTGTGGGAAGTGAAAAAAGGGGGAGAAGCTGGTTTGGGAATTGTGAGAAGTGGAAAAGGGGAAGCAGAGGGTTTGGGAATTGTGACAGGAAAAAGGGGGAGCAGCCGGTTTGGATATGATTTGAGGTTTCCAAACAGGAATTTCTCCCCAAAAGATGTGGAGAAGGGCACTGGGAAGAAAGCAGGAGGAGGGAGTGAGGAATCACAGAATCCTTTAACAACCCTGGAAAATCATCCAGCCCAACCTCGGAACAACTGGGGAGAGCTGGATCCTTCCCCCCTTGGGAATGAGGAGCAGCTCCCCGGAGGTTTTCCTTCCAAAACCCTTTTTCCTCACGGCATTCCTGCTCCAGATGATCCCGATCCCAACCCTTCCCTGCCATCCACGTGGAGCTGTTTGGAGAGCAAACAATCCCTGCCCCGCCTCCCACACGTGGGAGGGCCCCCGGGAATTCCTTCCCAAACAATCCCGTTTGGGATCGTGTCCTTTGGCTGCCCCGGAGTGACCCCAGGAGCAGTGGAATTAAACTTTTCTCTCCCCAGATTTCCACAGATTCGCTCCAAGGAGAAGGGAAACGTGGAAAAAATGTCCGGCAGCAGTTGGATGACGCCTCTCCCAAAAAAAATATCCAAACCCCCACTGGAATATTTCCCTCCCCTGGGGTCAGCATCCGAGTGGGAGAAATGTTCCTGCTGGGATCACTTCCAGCTTGGAAAAGTCATTATTTATAGGACACAAAAATCCAGAGGAGATTTTGTTTGTTCTCCCCAGCTGTCCTCAAAATCCAGCTGGGAAAGGGATGCTCAGGGTGCTGGAGGGGATGGGAATTTGTGGGGAAAGCAAAGGGAAAGGTTTTTTATCTGGGATTTGACCCTGGAAGAGGCTGCAAAGTGGAAAAGGTTTTTCCAAACAGGTGAAGCCAATCCCTGCTCCTCACATCTCCCTGGAAAAAGCCTTTCCCTGGATTTTTTTCTCTCTTCCAGGAGCTAGATAAAACCAAACCTCCAGGAAAGCTGGGAAATCTCCAGGTGAGGAAAAATTCCTCTCTTTTCCTCTCTGGGTCCTTCCCATCTAAGGAAATTCAGTGTCAAAGGGAAAAAGATGAAAGTTGAAGGATAAATTCCCTTTCTTCCTGTGCCTTGCCTTGGAAAATTCTTCCCTCTGTAGTGGGAGCTGGAAAATTCCTCATGGAAAATTGTGCTTTCCTCATGGAAAACCAGTTTGGAGCAAGTTACACTGCAGGATCTTGGAATTAGGGGGGAATCACTCAGGACCAGCCCCGACATTCCCAAGCTTCCACAACTCCTCACTGGGATATTTCCAGGTTTTTTCCCATGCCAAAGCCTTTCCTGGTGCCAATTCCAGTTCCAAAAGCTGGAATTGATCCAGAGGTTACAAACTTTAGGGAGAAACCGGCTCCAAAAGTTCTGCTAAATCTCTGGATCAGTTGGAATCCTGCAGGATTCCTGTGGCTGGAGGGAAACTCTTCCTGAAGGACCAAGGAAAACCTTCCCATGGATACTCCAAGGTGGAAAAAGCAGAAATTTGGGAGTGGTTTTTTATTTAAAAATCAAATTTTAATTCTACTTTCGGGGTCCAATCCCCAAATCTGGTGCAGATTCCACCAAAATCTGCATTTCCATAATAATTAAATAATCCTGGAATTGTTATATTTGGGAAAAGACCCCAAAATCATCAAATCCAACTCAATTCCCACCACATTCACAAAAGTCTTTCCTCAAATGCCACATCCATAAATTTTTGGGACAATTCCAGGGATTTGGATTCCACCACTGTCCTGGGCATCCCATTCCCATTCCTGACTGTCATTTCCATGGATAAATTTTTCCCCTAATATTTATTCCAATATTTCTTTATATTTATTCCAGTATTCCCTAGTATTTATTCACTGACCATCCCACGGTGTTATCCCAGGAAAAACAGGCTTAGCTTCCTCCCTTTCCTGCAGAAATAACTTTTGGATTGTCCCATTTTTCCCGGTTGAGATTGTTCCTCCATCCCAAGGAATTCCAGGGTGTAAAGATTCCAATCCAAATGAAATCAGCCCAAATAATTGGATTTTACCACAAATATCTTCCCTGAAGGATTTTTTTTCCCTCAGGAGAAGCCCAGGATGGAAATCAGCAGGAATTTCCTCATGGAAAGGTTGGTCAGAGATCGGAATTACCCAGGGAAATTTGGATTCCTCATCCCTGAAGGTATCCAAGGAATTCCTGGATGTGGCACTCACTGCTAAGGCAGGGATTTGGCAGAGTTTGGACTGAATAATCCTGGAATTCCAGCCTCAATGTTCCTGGAATTCTGTGCCAGCAGTGATTCCAGGTGTGGTTTTCCCATCTGACACCTCTGCCAAAGTTTAAACTCCTGTTTTAAGTTGGATTTTAAGGAAAATCCCTTCATGGAAAGGGTTGTCCATGAGCACCTCCTGAGTATCCCGAGGATTTATCCCAGCTCCAAGAGGGATTGTTGGTTCCTCACATCCCATGGGAAGATCTCCTGCTCCCACACAGGAGGAAAAATCTGCCCCCTCCACCTTTTCCTTCCCAAGGCCCACAAAAATCCTGGGAATCCTCCAAGCCAACCCAACTCCTGCCACCTTCCCCCTTCACGGAATTCTTATCCTTGTTGGGATGGAGAAATCAGAAAATTTGGGCTGCTACTGGAATTTTTGTGGCCAAAAAATTCCTCCCTGGAGCCTTCCCTCCTCGGGGAACATTCCTGATGAGCCAACCAGAGGAACCACAGGGAGAGGGCTGGAAAATCCCCCCTGGATTTGGTGTTTCACACATTCCTGGCCACTTCAAAGGCCACATCCCCAAAGGGATTCTTCAGCTCATGGTCTTGGTAGCCCTGCACAGGTTGGGAAATTTTCATTCCTAAGGAAACCTGGATGCACTGGGATAACTCCTGACTCAGCTTTCTGGAAGCCACTAAGTCTTTTTTTCCCAGTAATCTGAGGGAGGTGGGAATTTCTTTGGTCCCTGAACCAGTAGCACTGTCAGCAATACCTTAGGGGAGCAGGGCAGTGCAGGGAAAGTTGGATTTTCCTGGAGAACTCCGGCTTTGCTGAGCAGATTCAGTTTTCATCCATGCGAACGCTGTTTTACATAAATACAGGAAAAAACATGGGATCATGGAATGGTTTGGGTGGGAAAGGACCTTAAATCCCATCCCATTCCTACCCCATTCCACGGGCAGGGACACCTCCCACTGTCCCAGGTGGATCCAACCTGGCCTTGGGCACTGCCAGGGATCCAGGGGCAGCCACAGCAAATCTGGGAATTCCAGCCCAGGCAGGAATTCCTTGCCCAGATCCCAGCCCAATCTCCCCTTTCCCAGTGGGAGCCATTCCCTGGGTGCTGTCCCTCTGTCCCTTGTCCCCAGTCCCTCTGCAGCTCTCCTGGAGCCCCTGCAGGGACTCTGAGGATTCCCTGGAATTTTCCCTTCTCCAGGGGAACATTCCCAGCTCTCCCAGCCTGGCTCCAGAATCCTGGAATGGTTTGGGTTGGAAGTGACCATAAATCCCATCCCATTCTACCTCATCCATGTTCAGGGACATCTCTCCACCTCCCACTATCCCAGGTGGATCCAATCCCAGTGTCCAACCTGGGCTTGGGCACTTCCAGGGATGAGGAATCCACAGTCACTCTGGGAAACCCTCAAACACCTTATTCCCACTTTTCCACACTCTGTGGATTTTCACACCGAACGCCTTCCTGGAATTGTCATCCCTGTCCTGGCCCAAATCCATCCCAGACATTCCATGAAGTGCTGAGTGGTGGCAGGACCCAAAGGAGCCATCCCTCTCTTTTCACTTGCCATATTCCCAGAGATTTTTTTTGCTGCGTATTCACAGAGCCTTTTCCTCAGAAAACATGAGGAATTATTTCCTCATCTTGCAGGAGAGGTCAGGACCGAGCTGACATCAATATTTCGGGAATGGTTCCTGCCGGCCTCTGCAGCGGGAAAAGCCACCAGAACATTCCAAACCCCAGCTCTTTCCCAAGTCCCCCTCCAGCTACAAACACCAAAGCCAAATATCCCAGATTTTAAGTGCCACCAGCATTGGTGGCACCCCCAGCCAGGCTCCCGAATTGTTTGTGCATTCCCTGAAATAATTTTGGGTGTAGCAATCCCAGGCGGGGGTCGGGAGCCGGCTCGAGCTGGCTCCGGTTGGGATCAGGCCACGCCGTTGTGAAGGAAATTACTTGGAAGTGCAACCCTACGGATGGAATCCATCAAATCTCAGCGCTTGGGGACGCTCCACTGGTCTTTTCATTCCAGAGGAATTTGTGGCCTCGTTGTCTCCAGGGCTCCTTTGAAGCTTTTCCGAGCCTGGCTTGGGGACGAGGGATTTTCCCGAGGTGACAAATGGGAGCAAAGGGTTCTTGGGGTGGGATTGGGAGAGGGTTTCACCCTCAGAAAGACGGGAATTGAAATAGGGACACTCTCACTGTCCCAGGTGGATCCAACCTGGCCTTGGGCACTGCCAGGGATCCAGGGGCAGCCACAGCAAATCTGGGAATTCCAGCCCAGACAGGAATTCCTTGCCAAGATCCCAGCCCAATCTCCCCTTTCCCAGTGGGAGCCATTCCCTGGGTGCTGTCCCTCTGTCGCTTGTCCCCAGTCCCTCTCCAGCTCTCCTGGAGCCCCTTTAGGGACTCTGAGGATTCCCTGGAATTTTCCCTTCTCCAGGGGAACATTCCCAGCTCTCCCAGAGCAGAGGGACTCCAGAATCCTGGAATGGAAATGAAAGGAATCCAAAAGAAATCACCAAAGAGAGGGGCACTGGAATGCTGTCACAGCTGGGGGAAAAGGGAATCTTTCCCCCTGGAGCTGAGCAGAACCCAATAAGAACCAAATTCCTCTTGGTAATGAATTTAAGGGATAAATTGTAGGGAAGGAAACGGCCTGGATGTGCTGAGGGAGATTTTGTGGGGAAGAACAGGTGGGAGAACTCGGGATGGTCTGAGGTGGGCTGGACAGAATATTCCAGCTGCTGGAAAAACACCCGACCTCCCCCTTGCCTTCAGCACTCCGTTAAAACCAATTAATTTTCATTAATTAACAGAGCTTTGAACTCACTAATTCAGAAAAAAAAAATCCCCATTCCTTTTGTCCATTAGAATTGAAAAAATTGGAGATTTCCCCTGGAAGCAACTAAAAATCCCAGAGGGTTCCCTCCTTTCTTTCTCCATCTCCAATATTTATGCTGGAAATTTTTTTTTTTTCCTTGGAGTTCCCTTTTTTCCCTCCAGGAACATTTTTTCCTGTTTGCTCCAAAAGTGCTACAGATCCAATAAAGCTCAGAATCCAGGGAATAAAACCCTTGGATTAAAATTTTTCCAAGCTATTTGCAAGAAGCAGTGACCACATCCCAGGGGGAGACAGAAGGATAAAAATTTGGGATGTGAATTCACCTGGAAAAAAGGGATTTTGGGTTGTGTCCCCATCTCATGCTGATTCCAGGTGGGAAAAGCATTCAGGATGTGGTCCAGGTTTAAATCTTGAATTTGGAGATTGCAAAGCCCAGCTCTTAAGCCAGGCCCAGGCAAGCTCAGGGCTGGGCTTTAGTTCCAAATCCATCCCTCAGAGAGAGGGAAACTGAGGCACAGCCAAGGATTTTTCCCAGCTTGGATCCACATCTGTGCCCAAAACTTTGGAGCAGTTTCTCCAAGGAGTTCTGTTTGTTTGTTAAAATCCAAACTTCTCCACAGCTTCCACCTGGATCCTTTCCAGGCCTGGAGTTTCATGGAAGAGCTCTTAAGCCAGGCCCAGGCAAGCCTAGAACTGGGCCTTAGTTCCAAATCCATTCCTCAGAGAGAGGGAAACTGAGGCACAGCCAAAATCCTGTTGGATTCTTCCCAATTTGGATCCACATCTGTGTCCAAAACTGTGGAGCAGCTTCTCCGAGGAGTTTGTTTGTTGAAATCCAAAATTTTCCGTAGCTTCCATTTGGGTCCTTCCCAGGCCCGGACATAAATAGAAAAGCTCCTTAAAACAACTAAATCCATGAAAAAATGAACTCCCTGGAGCCCTTTTCCAGCTGATCCCAAGGAGTGGGAATGTCACAGCTCCAGCACTGGAGTTTTCCTCTGGTTGGGTTATCCTGATCCAGGTTTGCTTTTCCTCTGGGAATTCTCTCCGGTGGGAGCCTCTGTGATTTCCTGACCTCATCCAGGGATATCGTGCCCTTCTTTTCCTTGGAAAAGCTCCTTGGAAAAGGGATGCTGAGCTGCTGTTGGCTGTGATGCAGCTCCCAATTAATCTCTTTAAAATGATCCGGAACATTCCAGGCAAACAGCATCTTCTGAACTCCATGAATATTTTTGTCAGGAATGACAAATCCTGTGAGTTTCCTCATGCTGTAAATTCTCGGTACAATCAATTCTGATTAACTGTGATTAACTGTGATTAATTATCTCATGGGTTCTTACCAAATATTTCGTGGTTTAGTGGATACATCTGGAAAAAACAAACCAGCAATTCCTTGGAATATTTGCTGGAAAGATCCATCTGGGGTGCTGGGAGGTCGAGTTTGGAGGTGGAGGAGGGAGGACAGAGCTCTGGATTTCACCCCGTGGGCCATGAAAATCTGGGATTGATGGATTATTTCCAAGGAATCTCTGAAGATTTCCATCCTAGACAAACAGTTTTGCCTGTGTTCCTTGGAGATTTCCATGAGGAAATTTCCCTCAGGGAGTCACAGCTCCTCTGGGACACCTTTGGGGATCCAAAAGGATTAAAAACCTCGGGAAGAGGCCACCAGACCTCGAATTCCAAGGGTTCTCCGTGTCTTTATTCCAACACAAACCTCATAGAGATGCTCCATGTGCTGAAGATCTTCCCAGAGGAGACCCAAAATCCTGGAAAAGGGGAGAGGACACCCCTGGATTCATCCCCAGGATCGGGAACTTCTGACTCCCCGCAGCAGAGGGCAGCAATGGCCCACACTCCATAGCCAGGCAATTCCAGGGGGATTTGGGAAAAGATCCATGCGGAAAGTGCCTCAAAAAAAACCAAACCAAAGGGGAAAAATTCCCTCAGCTCCATGAGAAAGAGCTCCACACTTCATAGCCAGGCAATTCCAGTGGGATTTGGGAAAAAGATCCAAGCTGAAAGTGCCTCAAAAAGAACCAAACCAAAGGGAAAAAATTCCCTCAGCTCCAGGAGAAAGAGCTCCACACTCCATAGCCAGGCAATTCCAGTGGGATTTGGGAAAAGATCCACGCGGAAAGTGCCTCAAAAAAAAAAAAAACAAACCAAAGGGAAAAAATTCCCTCAGCTCCAGGAGAAAGAGCTCCAAGTCCAGGGATTTGCTTCATCTTTGGGTGATTCCTTTAACATCCAAAAAAAAAAAAAAGTGGGAAGAGAGTAAGGATGGGATGTAAAAAGAGCTCCACACTCCATAGCCAGGCAATTCCTGTGGGATTTGGGAAAAAGATCCATGTGGAAAGTGCCTCAAAAAGAACCAAACCAAAGGGAAAAAATTCCCTCAGCTCCAGGAGAAAGAGCTCCAAGTCCAGGGATTTGCTTCATCTTTGGGTGATTCCTTTAACATCCAAAAAAAATGTAGGAAGAGAGCAAGGATGGGATGCAAAATAAAAAAAAGGGATGTGGGTAAACTCAATGGAAAAATGGGAAAAATGACCCACAGTGATCCATTGGATCCTTGTGGCTTTGCTGGAGGGTTGGGAATTAGGCACAGCTCAGGGAAAGACTTCCAGTTTCTTTCTGCTGGATCTGGGCTTTGGAAAATCTAGATTCTCTTTGGGATCTCCATCCCAACAGTCCTGGGAAGAACAGAGCCTTGGGGATCCCACCCAAGCTGCTCCAGGTGTATTTCCCAGGAAGGTGCTTCCAAAGCACCTTCTCACTGCTTATTCCTGAGGTTTTTAATCCTTTTGGATTCCCAAAGGAATTGAGGAATCATCGAGGCTGGGAATGTGAATCCTGCAGGAAAATTTGGGAGCTGGGACTCTATGGAGAGGCTGCTGAGGCTTCTCTGGGGCTGTAATTCCCTGATGGTTTTCCATGTAGGAAACCACATGGACATGGAGACCTGGCTCCACAGGTGATGGTTGAGGGCATGGAATTGTGGAATCATAAATTCACGGGATGGGTTGGGTTGGAAGGGACCTTTAGGATTTTCTCATTCCAACCCCACTCACGAGGGGAAAATTCCACCATCCCAAGGGGCTCCAGGAGAGCTGGAGAGGGACTGGGGACAAGGGACAGAGGGACAGCACCCAGGGAATGGCTCCCACTGGGAAAGGGGAGATTGGGCTGGGATCTGGGCAAGGAATTCCTGCCTGGGCTGGAATTCCCAGATTTGCTGTGGCTGCCCCTGGCAGTGCCCAAGGCCAGGCTGGATTCACCTGGGACAGTGGGAGGTGTCCCTGCCCATGGATGGGGTGGATGGGATGAGTTTCAGGTCCCTTCCCACCAAACAATTCCATGATTTTAGTGTCCAGGACTAGAATGGCTCTGGACAGAGCAGTGAAAGGATAGAGCTGTCCCTCCATCACTAAATCTGGTGCTCATCCAGCCCCAATTCCCTGGAGCCACACTCAGAATTCCTGTTGGATCCCGAAGATATCCAAAGGAAAAAGCTCTGGGCGTTTTTAGGGATTTCCCTCCATGGAGAGAGGAGCCATGGAAGGAAACAGGACCATCCCACCTTCCCCACCTTCTCCTCTCTTCCAAAGGAGCAGCTTTGCAAATTCCATTTCCAAGATTTAATTCCTGGGATTCTTCCAAGTCCTGCTGTCATCCCAAGGGCCTCTGTTTATTTACATTTGAATTTTATTTAGCCTTGTCCGACATCTTCATGTCCAACCCCGTTAATTGCCAATTAAATGCCTCATCCCTGATTCCTGGGGATGGGATGACCTTATCCTGGTGTTTTATCCCTGCCTTTGTTTATCTGGAATTTTGGAAAGACATCAAACCTTAACGCAAAGGCCTCAGCCTATGGAGAAGGAGGCACATCCCAGGGGAAGCAATTCTAAAGGATTCATCCTTCTCTCCAGGGTAAAACTTCCAAACTTAATTTTTTTTTTAATTTAACCCACAGCTGAAAGAATTCTGGTTTTTTAAAAGAAAATCCAGACTTGTTGGAAGCAAAATCCTTCATTTTTATGGAGAGATTCCTCTCTGTTTTTATTGGCATTTAAAGATCTTAGGTGGACATATCCTAAAAGCATTCTTGGGATCAGGATTTTGATGATATGGGATAAATCTTCCTTTTCAATCTTTTAAACATCATTAAATGCCAAAAATTCTCATTTTTCCTATGATTTTTTTTTAGTTGGAAGTTATGGGTTTTGAGAGGTCTTGGTGGGGAAAAAAAGCAGAAGAAAACCAAATTTCTCCCATTTTTGATGGATTCCCATCCAGATCTGATTCTGAAGGGAGCACACCACTATGGAATTATTCATCCCAAAATTCAGAGGGAATAGAAATCCTTTTCTCAACTGACATCCCTAAGAATGCAAAGGAACTGGGAAATTTGGGATGTAAAACTCCTCTGCACTTCCCACTTTTCCTCAAATGTTTTGGGAATGGGCCAGCACTGCTCGTGTAATTCTGGGATTAAGGTTTATGGATACCAGGCTGGGAAGGAGCAGCCGGAGCCTCTCCACCACAGGACACATGGGAAAACATTCCAGGGTATTCCTGAGGAAACTGACCTGTGGCAGGAGCAGCTGGAATGGATTTTGTTCCTCCTTCTGCCTCTCCCGGGCCTTGTTCTGTCCCCATTTCCATGGATTTTTTCCTTTTCCTTCCCTTCCTGTGATCTCCTAATGAAAGAACAATAAATGAGGAATTAAAATTTGATTTGTTGCCAGTCCCTCTCCTTAAATAATTCATAAATTCCCAGACCGGTTTGGGATGGAGGGACCTTAAAGATGTTTGGATGTTTTGTTGGATATCTGCAGAAATGCAAACCTTTCCCAGGCTCATCTGTCCCTCAGGCAACCCCTTCCTCCCCAGGAAAGGAATTGGGATGAAATATCCCATAAAACATCCCAGGAGAGCCTGAAATGGCTGAACAGAACCTGGGCTGGGCTCAGGATCAGCTCAAACCAGGCTAGGCCTCAACCAACTGACCCTGAAATTCCCATCTTAGAAATTCTACCAGTTTCTCCTTAAACTGTTCACAGATTCCCAGACTAGTTTGAGTTGGAGGCACCCTGAAGATTTTGGGATATTTTGTTTGATATCTGCAGAAATCCAAACCCTCAAGACAGCATCAGACAGCCCCTTCCTCCCCAGGAAAGGAACTGGGATGAACAATCCCATAAACCATCCCAGGAGAGCCTGAAATGGCTGAACAGAACCTGGGCTGGGCTTACGGCTCAGGACCAGCTCAAACCAGGCCAGGCCTTGCCTAATTGACCCCAAAATTCCTGGATTTGCTGCCAGTCCTGCTCCTAAACCTTTCCCTGGCTTGGAATGGAGGCACCCTAAAGAAGTTGGGATATTTTATCCCAGACCTACAGAAATCCAAACCCTCCCTATGCTCACATCTCCCTCAGGCAGCCCCTTCCTCCCCAGGAAGGGAATTGGGATGAATAATCCCATAAAACACCCCAGGAGAGCCTGGAAAGGCAGATCCCAGCTGAACAGACCTGTTACAGCACACGTCACAGTCGAGAGGGTCACGATACACAGAGTGTCACCACACGATTCCAGAAGGCTTCACCCCACACGGACAGAGTCACCCCACACAGACAGAGTCACCCCACACGGACAGAGTCACATCAGCCCACCTCAGAAAGCTGCAGCACCTGCTCTTCTTCTTCTCCAGCCCAGCCTTTATCCCCTCATGCTCATGCCCTCCACCTGTGTGCCCTCTGCTCCCCCTGTGATTGGTCAGGAAAGTTCCAGAGCCTTCTCTTGTTCCTGCTCCAGGGAATGTTCCAGAGCCTTCTCCTGTCACTGCTCCATGGACAGACCCAGAGCCTTCTCCTGTCACCGCTCCAAGGAATGTTCTAGAGCCCTTCTTGTCTCACTGCTCCAAGGAATGCTCCAGAGCCCTTCTTCTGCCATTGCTCCAAGGAATGTTCCAGAGCCTTCTCCTGTTCCTGCTCCAGGGAATGTTCCAGAGCCCTCTTGTCTCACTGCTCCAAGGACAGACCCAGAGCATTCTCCAGCTGCTGATCCAAGGAATGTTCCAGAGCCTTCTCCTCTCACTGCTTCAAGGATAAACCCAGAGCCTTTCTCCTGTCAGTGCTCCAAGGAATGTTCCAGAGCCCTTCTCCAGCCACTGCTCCAAGGAATGTTCCAGAGCCTTCTCCAGCCACTGCTCCAAGGAATGTTCCAGAGCCTTCTCCTGCCACTGCTCCAAGGAATGTTCCAGAGCCTTCTCCTATCACTGCTCCAAGGAATGTTCCAGAGCCTTCTCCTGCCACTACTCCAAGGAATGTTCCAGAGCCCTTCTCGTTGCTCTAGGGAATGTTCCAGAACCCTTCTCGCTGCTCCAAGGAATGTTCCAGAGCCTTCTCCTACCATTGCTCCAAGGAATGTTTCAGAACCATTTTCCTGTCTCTGATCCAAGGACAGACCTAGAGTGTTCTCCTGTCACTGCTCCAGGAAATGTTCCAGAACCTTCTCCTGTTGCTGCTCCACGGAATGTTCCAGAGCCTTCTCCAGCCACTGCTCCAAGGAATGTTCCAGAGCCTTCTCCTATCACTGCTCCAGGGAATGTTCCAGAGCCCTTCTCCAGCCACCACTGCAGACTGAGCCCCTTTCCCTGTTCCCTCAGGAGTTCTCCAGCCCTTCCCAGCTCCATTCCCTTCCCTGGGCACTCTCCAGCCCCTCCAGGTCCTTCCTTCCCTGAGGAGCCCAGAACCAAACCCAGGATTTGAGGTGTCCCAGCAGTGCCGTCATTCCCTGCTCCTGCTTCCACTCTACTTTGGATAAAGGCCAGGATGCCACTGGAATTGCTGCCCATCTGGGCTTGTAATCAATGGAAAACATCAAGGAGAACCTTGGGAACACTGACCAGACTTCACCTCTCCTTGGGGATTGAAAAAAAAAAAGATGGAAAATTGGCCATTGGAACATTTCTGCTTTAATTTCGGTCTTTTGGAAAAATTCCAGTCGGGAGAACATGATCCCGCGGCATTGTTAAAACAGAAGGTGAGGGGGGGGGAAAAGAGAGCAGCGAGGAAAAGCGTGGAATGAAATAAAGAAATCAAATAAAAGGAATATCAGGCAGCCTGGCAGAATTCCAGGATAGTAGGCTCGTGGGATAAAGGGATAATTAACTGGGAGAAAAGAGTTTGGCACAGGAGGAATTCTAGCAAGAGAAGGGCTGGAAGGGGAATGAAAATAGGGGAAAACACCAGGAAAATCCATTCAAGAGGAGCACTGGGAGTGATTTTCCTGAGGGTGAGGGAGCTGAAAGGGCACACAAAGGTAATTCCAGGGTAAGTCAGGGAGGAAAAAAGGAGGTGGGAAACTCCAAGCGGGAAGCAACAAATAAGAACGCTCCGAGGGAAAAGATTCCAGCCTTAGCTGGAATTCAGGGACAAGCAGCTTAAAAATGTGCTTGGAACAACATTTCGGGAGAAAAGGAAGGACAGGCCACAGGGAGAGCTGGAATTCCTCACAACATTCCATCAGCAAGGAAAAGAGGCAAACAAAAACAAGGGGGGAAAAGAAAAAAGGGAAATATGTTTGGAAAATCAGGAATTAAAGTCTAAAAGTAGCTCCTGGTATGGAAGAAGTAGGGAAATATATGGAAAATTGGATAGGGAGTGGACTTGGAATCGGAGAGTTACAAGGGAGCAAACTGGATTTCCAAATCTGAGGAATTGGGGTGAGAGCAGGAGATCTGGGAAAAGGGAAAGTTGTGCCAGAGCTTCCAACAACCAAAAGAATGGGAATCCTGGGAATTCCCACTGTGGGTGTGTGAGTTGTGACTCCAGAGTAATAACTGGGTGGGTACAAAGGGAAAGGATTTGGGAGTGAACTGAAGCTGGAAACTGAGGTTGAGCATCCAGGAAAGCTTCCTGGAAATCAGGAATGTCACCCTCTGGAATAACCATTCCATAAAGAAGTGAGGGAATCTCCTTGGCTGGGAACACCGGGAAGTTGTGACTGGAAGTGCCCAAGGCCAGGTTGGACATTGGGGCTTGGAATATCCTGGGGTAGTGGGAAGTGTCCTTGCCCATGGAATGGGGTTGGAATGGGATTTAAGCTCCTTCCCAACCCGAGAAATTCCAGCAGGGATGAGGAGGATCAGCATCTCCAACTCTGCACGTGGATTTCCTTCTCCATCTCATCCCTATTTCTCCTCTAAAATGATGGCTCAGCTCATGAGCTCAGTGATGATGAGGCTGGAAAACAAAATCCCAGAGTGTGCAAGGATGGAAAATTATCAGAATTTCCCATGGGCACAGCAGCGGCTCAGCCACGGGAAGGGGATGGTGAGAGGAAAAACCTTGGAAATAAGCAGAGTTCCCAAGGAAAAGTGGGATCTGGGACACAGAGAGGGTGATGAAGGTTGTCCTTGATCCTGGGAAAAATGCGTCCCTCTGTGGCAGCAATCAGGTGGGAAGCTATTCCCACATTCTGGGTTCAGGTGTTACATCCCAACCTCTGGAATAAGCATTCCCAACCCTCCAAGCAGCTCCACAGATCAGGTAGGACACAGGCAGCACCCGGAGCAACAATCAGGTGGGAAACTATTCCCACATTCCAGGTTCAGGTGTTACATCCCAACCTCTGGAATAAGCATTTCCAACCCTCCAAGCAGCCCCACGGATCAGGCAGCATCCGGAGCAACACAGGTGATGCTCCAGCTGTGGCAGGGGTGAAATGTGGGAGGTCAAAAAGCCAGGGTGACAAAATTCCATAAAAATAGCCAAATTCTTGTTCTCCAAGCAGCAGAGATTTCACTGGAAGCTCACAGGCAGCCCTGGCAGCGAACTTGGCCGGAGCAGCACATTCCCTTTCCATGGCTGCATCCCTCACAGCTTTCGCCCATTCCTCAAGTTCCTTCTCCCTGCTAAGCCGTGGCACTCCTGCCTTCTCCGGCCGGAGCCGCCGCGGGATCCTTCTCATCCCGCTCCCTGCGGCGGCCTGGCCTCGGGAAGCGCGGGGACGGCTGCGGCCCCGGTGTTTTTTAAGGATTGTTTAGCGTTTACTCCTCCGGAGCATTTGTGTATTTTTCTTCCAGCCCACTCACGCTCCCAGCAAGAAAATTCCCGGGCCAGGGCTCCAAGCGGACCCTCGGCACCCCAGGATTCCCCGGCTTTATCCCAAAACTGCGGGGGACGGCTGTTATTGGAAAGGAAAACAGCCGTGTCAGGCTGTTCCCCACTCCCCTGCCCCAGCCTGAAAGTCCCAGCTCTGTGTCCCGAGTCTTTCTTGGAGAGCAGTTTTGCATTCCGGAGCTCAGATCGCTCCCGAAGATGCCAAAGGAATTCGGTCGCTCAGCTCGCAAGGAAATGCTTGGAAATTAGGTGTCCACATATCTCTGATGGCTCCGGATATTTCCACTGATAACGTTTTCCGACTGATCCTTCCTTTCCCAGGTTTGCCAGGGGAAGTTTGGCCCTCCTGAGAAGCCGCTGGAAAAGCGGGATGTTGAGGGATTGAGAGGTTTCTCTGCCCTGGTATATCCAGGTAGCAGCATTCCCACAGATCCTGGTGGGAAGAGGAGTCGAGGTCATCCCAACTCTCATTTGTTTCCCACAAGAAAATGAGGAACTGAAGGAAAAGGAGAAACTTGCAGGAGAATTAAATCTTAAGTTTAAAGTTGGTGATGTCCCATCCCTGGAAGTGTCCAAATCCAGGTCGGACGGAGCTTGGATCCACCTGGGATAGTGGGAGGTGTTCCTGCCCATGGTTGTGCTGGGATGGGATTTAAGGTTTTTCCAACCCAAAATATTCCATGATTCCCTGATAAATTCCATTTTCTCAATGTCATCACTGTGAGGTGATTCCTGTCACATCCAGGATTTTATTCCCTGTCTGGCCACTGGACTTTGCTGGACAGAGGGGAACAGGCCTGGGGTCCTTTCCATAGGAATTTTTTAGTAGAATATCCCATTCCTGGGAATGCCATTCCTAAAAAACCCCTCACTGCTTCCAACAACTGTGGCCAGCCCTCAGAAGAGATTTGTAGGGAAGGGGAGAAGTCCTTCCACATGTTTATCTGCTCCAAGGCTGTGGATCACAGGGAATGTGATCAATCCTTACACAGACATCCACACATCCCAAGACACCCTCAATCCCAAACCCACAGAGGCAGGAGCAGAAGGATTTCTTAGGACGAGGGCCCCAAGATGAAATGAGGCGACAATAAAAAATTTGGATGCACTCTCCGGAAAACATTTCTGAGGGAATGTGCGGAGCTTTGGAATGGTCTCCCACTGGGAGCGGTGGAAGAGTGGAAACCCCTTGACTTGAGAGCTTCCAAAACAGGACAGGACGAAGCCCCAGGGGCCGCAGAGTCCGGAAAATTCCGGGGCCAGCGGATGGACCCAGCGGGATGGGGCTTTCCCATCCCTGATTCCAGCCAGTCTCTAGGAACCCTCTGGACTTTTGGGAGCCGCGGAGCCGAGGAGCCACGGACACAAATCCCACAGCAGGGGGTTGATGTCATTGCAGACCTCTGGTGCCTTTGGCAGCGCAGCCGGCGGAGCTGGGATTCCCTCCAACGTCTCCCCTGGCGCCTTTGAGGGCTCTGAATTAAATCCTGGTCCAGAAGTCTCCGTGCAAGGACGGATCCAAGTGGGGAGTTGTCGCTATCGGACATGAAGGAACACGAGCACACAGCTCTCAAGGTGAAGGAAAAAAGGGACCTTTATTTTTCTGACTCCCATATTTATAGTTTTACAAAGGTGACAGCGGATTGGAGGGTGACAGTAACACCTCCCCAATGACACTGGTTACACCAACAGTCCATCAACTCTCTCCTCCTCCATCGAAGGAATGGAAACAATAAGTTATTTACATGAAAGTGCGTGATGAAGTTCCTTAGAAGAATGTCAGCATCAGAAGGCCTTGAGAATCTTAAAAAACCAGGGTGACAGGAAGTGGAATGAAAATTCCATAAATTTTTCTTATCCGGTTCATTCCGTGCCTGAAAGCGGAATTTTGCCATTCCCACCTGGAGACCTGTTTGGATACTTGAACGTACTCATGGGTGATTCAGGCAGGATTGATTTTTCCTTTCCTTCTCCTGTTTGGGGCAAATTCTTCTGGAATTTTGAAAGGATTTAGTGGAAAAAGGTGTGGAAATCCCTGAGGCCTCCATGTGGGAAAAATCCCATTTGTAGCAGTGTTTGTTTGTGGCTCTCCAGAGGTAATCCAAGCTCCACAAGGCTGGAATGACAAATGGATACAGCTTGGATTTGATATCCCACAGGATGATAATTCCTGTGGGGAAAAGGCTCCTTTTAAACAGGAAAACTCCTTTAAAAACACCTGATCTTCTCAAATTGGAGAATTTAAAGGTTTTTTTGTTGTTGTCCATATTAATCAATATATTCCAAAGATTCCAGTGATTTGAATTTCTCATTTTGGGAAGCAGAACTCTGTAGGAAAGGCCTGAATTTTTCTGAAGTGTTTGAGATGAAGCTTTAAAATTAAAAGGAACTGGGAATTTTAAAGTGAAAGGGCCTAAAAAGTGTTGATAATTTTGGAATATCTTAGTTATTCCTGCATGTCAATCCCAAAAATATCTCTCTGCCTTGGAATGAAGCAGAGGTAAAGAGCTTTGGGAATGGCTGTTTGGAAATTCTGCTGCTGCACAATTTGCTCAGCTTAGAAAATACACCAAAATTTGGAGTGGAGAGAATAATTATCCAGGCAGGAACGAGCCCTGGATGTGTCACAAGAGTCACATCGAGAATATTAAAATATTCCCAGGATGGAATTTCTTAGCCTGCTCCAAGCAGGTGAAATTCAGGATCGAAGGGATTAAACTTGGAATGGAAAGATGAGAAAATATTTCAGGAATATAATTTGCTGGAACCAGGGGTGATGGGTGAGAAACTGCACGGTATCCAGACCTGCCAGATCCATGGGAAATAATCATGGAATCATGGAATGGGTTGGGTGGGAAGGGACCTTAAAGATCATCCAGTGCCACCTCCATCCGTGGCAGGGACACTTCCCACTGTCCCAGGTGGATCCAAGCCCCAATGTCCACCCTGGCCTTGGGCACTGCCAGGGATCCAGGGGCAGCCACAGCAAATCTGGGAATTCCAGCCCAGCCAGGAATTTCTTGCCCAGATCCCAGCCCAATCTCCCCTTTCCCAGTGGGAGCCATTCCCTGGGTGCTGTCCCTCTGTCCCTTGTCCCCAGTCCCTGTGCAGCTCTCCTGGAGCCCCTGCAAGCCCTGCCAGGGGCTCTGAGCTCTGCCTGGAGCCTTCCCTTCTCCAGGGGAACATTCCCAGCTCTGCCAGCCTGGCTGCAGAGCAGAGGGGCTCCAGCCCTGCAGCAGCTCCGGGGCCTCCTCTGGGCTCTCTGCAGCAGCTCCACGTCCTCCTGCTGTTGGCCCAGGGCTGGGGCAGCTCTGCAGGTGGGCTCTCACCTGAGGGAGGGCACAGGGACACCATTCCCACCTTGCCTTTGCCATCAGCCAGGGCTGAGCAGGGGGAGCTGGGCTGGGCCATTCCAGCCTCATCCCAACATCCCAAACCCCTCTCCCATCCCAACATCCCAAACCCCTCTCCCAGGGCTGCTCCAACTCTTCATCCCCACCCTGGGTTAATTTTGGACAAGCACCAAGGATCTGCCAAACTTCAGAGCACAAAACCCCCCCAAAGTCCATGAACATCCTGGATCTGTGCCAGAAAATCAGGAATGCTGCTCCTGGATGGAGCAATGGATCATTCTTGCCAATCCCTTGATTTTTCCTGCATTTCCAGAACTGTTGCCTTTTTTGCTGTCAGGACATGAAATGGTTTTTGGGGCCTCTCTCAATGTCCGGCTCTGAAGTGGGTGTAGCTACACCCAGGAGTTACACCCCGAGTAGTTACACCCAGCAGCCAGTAGAACCTGAGAGAGCAGAACCAAGCAGGTGAGGATTCCAAAAAGCTGGAACCTCTTCCAAGCTGGGCATGAGACCAACCCATCCTTGAAAAGCTTTGCCTAAAAATTCACGCTCAGATTCCAGAGGAATTCAGCAAAGGAACATTTTCTGGGTGGGATTTTAGGGTGGGAACTTGCTCCGCACACATGGAATTTTCCAGAAAGTGGATTTAAGCGAAGTAGCATTTTCTGGGTGGGATTTTAGGGTGGGAAATGGCTCTGCAAAAATGAAGATTTCCGGAAAATGCCGTCAGTGATTCCATAGAAACTCCTCTCCTCTGTTTGGGCTAAATTTGTTCGCCAGGATTCATTTGAGGGTCTTCCTTTCGGGAAGAGATGAACTAAAATTCCGGTGGCCGCTCCCAGTTATCCAAATTCTCTCTTTTTTTCCTGAAGAAAAAGGAGGTGGAAGCTGCTTTCCAGGCCAAAATCTGATTCATCTTCTGCCTTCCCACGCTTATTTTTCCTGTAATTTTTACTGGACACGGTTCTTCTCTTGGATCCAATCATCCTCTTCCCTTCCCGTGCCTATTCCTTCCTAAAATTGTGCTGGATCAAATAAGCCGAGATTCCAGAAGCTGAGACTCTGTTTTCTGGAAGATTGGGGAAATTGGGATTGAAAGGACAAGGAGGGATGAGGAAAAACCATTTTTTGGGATGGGTGGAAGCCATGAGTCACAAAGGATCAGGGATGGGAAGACAAGGAGGAGGAAAAGCTGCTCTGATGGGTCATTCTCCATCCCCACATGGATTTGGGAAAGTTGGAGTCACATCCCTCAGCTACTTTTTGGATCAAAAGCGGTCACTCGAAACGAAGAAATTCCAGGATTTCAGCTCCTCCTTTTAACCACGCCGTACTGGGAAGCGTTCCTGATTTTTTTTTTCCTCCTTTCCCGCCATCTCCTCTCCATCTTCTTTCATTTAACAGGAATATCAAGTTAGAGGCTCGTTAAGCCTCAGGCTCATTAGGAGAAACCGAAGCTCCTGGAGTTTGCCTGGAATAGTCGGGATCTGATGACAGAAGCTGACACCGGATTGTTTGGGAGTTCTTAGGATCAAGGAGAAATCGGCTGGAATCCTGGGATGAAAGAAATTGGAAACCAATCAGGAAGAGGCAGTGGTTTGTGTCAGGCAAGGGGAGCTTTTCCTAAAAAATCCCCACAAAATTCTCTGATCTAAGGAATAGTTTTGTCATTTAGGACAAGAAGAAACGGCCTCAAATGTGCCAGGGGAGGTTTAAGTTTGATATGTGGGAAAATTTCTCCCTGGAAAGCATTGTCTAGGCCTGGAAGAAGCTTCCCAGGGGTGGAGGGATTAAAATCCATGTGGATGTGGCACTTGGGGACATGGGGCAGTGGTGGCCTGGGCAGTGCTGGGAATAGTTGAACTCGGTGAGCTTGGATGGCTTTTCCATCCTGAATTATCCCAAGATTTCCTGGATTTGTGATGTCACAAGGAGGGCTTGAAGGGCTTTTCCATCCTGAATTATCCCGAGATTTCTTGGATTTGTGAAGTCACGAGGGGCAGGCAGCAGGTTCTGTGATATCCAGTGATCAGAACATTCCAGTCGGGAAAGGCAATTCCAGGGAGGCCGAACCCAACGTTCTCCCCAGTCCCACCCAGGCCAGGTCCTTCCTCTCCTTTCCCTGCATCTGGAAAATCCACATCCCCCTTTTCCCTCTGTCCTCCGAGGGATGGATAATCCATCCCCCCTGGGAATTTCCACTTCTCTGGAAATTCAGAACTGCTCCGTTCTGAGGGAATCAGCAGAGCGGGGCCTTATTTCTCTCCAGAAAACTTCCTTTAAGAGGGAAAAACCTTTGGATCCTTGGACACCCATGGAAGCTGCGCTTCCACTCCATCCCAGCTGACATTTCCCTGCCTCTGCCTCCACCTGGGAATGGCCTCCAGCTTTTCTATTTTTTATTTCTCCCCCTCTCTCCCTTGCTTGTGGGGCTTCCATGCAGCCGGCCCCAAAGCCAGCTCCAAAAACTCCGAGAGCCCCTCGGAAGGAGGAAGCAGCCGGAGTCGGCAGCCGGAGCAGCGCAGGCACGAAGGTCATCCTTTGCATAATGTATTTATCTTGGAAAACGGGATTTTATTCAGGCTATCCAAGAATCCAAGTGCTGAAACCAACACTAAGTCAACAGCACTTAGAGTAATGAAATAAATTCTTCAGGACAATCCAGCCCAAGGAGTTGACAAGGAGGGGGGGACCGGGGTTGTTTTTATTAAAATTCCTTCATTCCTGCAAACCGGCATTGTCTGTGTTTCTTGGATGCGGCCTACGGAGAGACACCGCGCAAGGCCTAGGCCGGAGTTTATTTAGTCTGCTGCCTGCAGCAAAGGAAAATAAAAAGCTTAATAAAAGATTTCCTTCTGTGGGAGCCCCTGCGATTCGCAGATTGGAAGATAAGGGGGCTGTTCGGAGGAAGGGATAATTCTCCATCCCAGCAGCGATGGCATTCCCAAGCCAAGGGAATGGGAATTTATCTCCAGCCTCTGGTTAACCACAGGCCTGAGTGAAAGCCACCAGGACTGAAAGCTTAAACTGTTCTTAATTGTGCTGTAAAGCTCAAAGGAAAATATTTTTGATGCTCCGGCTTTTTAATCTAAATATGATTTAAATTCGGCTGTGCCCTTTCCCTCCCGACAGCACTACATCAATCCTTGATTTCATGACCTCTCGCGTGGAATTCTGCCAGGAATTCCGTCAAATTGGAAGCTTAATTTGGAGCCTAATTTCCACTGGCCCTAAAACTCGGGGATTCGGTTACGCTGCAGCTGCAGCAGCAGAATGTGCTTCCACTCCTGATCCTTTCATTTACCTGGAGAGAGTTTTTATCCCGTTATTCCAAGGTACTGTAGCTGTTGTTCCTTTGCTCAGGAATTCTGTCGGTGTGGCAAATATTCCAGGTCCTGAAGAATTTTTTCAGACCTTTAAAATGGAAATGTTCCTTAGCTTTGGGCTCTTCCTTCTCTTGGAAATGGAGAATTCCCTTAGTTTTGGTGTTTCCCCTTCCAGACCTCCAACCTGCCTCTCCCACCCTGTGGTTCCTCACAAACCAGGGATCCAGAATTCCATACATCTTCTTCCCCCTCAGCCAGAAACTCTCCAGGATTTTTCAGTCCAGAACAATGAGGAGGAAAAGAATTCCCAAATCTTTTCCCACCTTTTTTTCCAGCAGGGAAACAAAATCAGACAAAAGATTCCTTCCACAGATGTCCTGCACGAGTAAAGATCCAACCAAGGGCTTTGCAGGGACCCTGTGGAAAATCCAAGGAGATCCCTCGAGTCTCCTGCATCCCACAATCCCATTTTTTTTTCCATAAATCCATGATGCATTTTCTTCCTCATCCTCAAAATGCACAGGTCAGCGTCTCCCAAAATTCAGGCCAAGATTTGCAGCCCAGTTAAACTTCCAAGGGCTTTCATGGCAAAATCCTTGGAAATTCTATGTAGGGGGAAATAATTCCTGCATTTCAGCAGACCATGGATGGGATTCAACCAAATTCCTACGGTACCTGGTGTGCAGCTCTGGATCAATTTATATGGGAATATTTTCCCTAAATCCCTCTTTTTTTATTCCTTTGTTCCACTTGGGAAGGAATTTGGCTCCTGCATTGTCTCCAAACCCACCATGGCATTGATGTGGAACTGCTGGATGTTCCAGAAAATTCCAGGCAGCTGGCTTCCAGTTGGATCACCATTCCTCCCCTTTCCCTCTCTTCCATCTCTCCTTTAGGAATGGGAGCCACATGGTGGAAAATCCCTACAAAATCCCCCAAATACCTACAATTTGGGCCATTTGGAGTTGATAATTCCCTGTTCCCTTTTTTTTTTGGGCCCAATTTTGGTGTCTAAACTTACTCTGGGCAAAACCAACCCACAGGTGACGTCACTCCTGGAATTCCGGTGATCCCAAGTTTGGATTGGTGTCCTAATCCAGGCCTAGAGGAAAGGTTCTGTCCTTAAAGCCACTGTGGGAAAAGGTTACCCCTGGATAACTGGAGATTCCAACTCTTTGTTTGATGGAGGAACCATGTTTGGATTTTCCTGGAATGTTTGGAGTTTATTCACTTTGTGGAATCTCTGGGATGGGATGGGATGGGATGGGATGGGATGGGATGGGATGGGATGGGATGATCAGGCTCTGAGGACCTTATCCTGAAAACCACCAGAGCCCTTAACACAACTTGAGATTAAAAATTGGGAAAAAACTTCCTCTTTCTGAGGGTGGGAAGGGGCTGGAATGGAATTCCCAGATTTGCTGGGGCTGCCCCTTGATCCCTGGCAGTTTCCAAGGCCAGGCTGGATCCACCTGGGATAAGGGAAGGTGTCCCTGTCCATAGCAGGGGGTGGAATTAAATGATCTTAAAATTCCCTTCCAACCAATTCCATGATTCCGTGATTTTACGATCTCGACCCTCATCCCCCAAGATTTCTCCCCAGAACTCCAGGAATAAATTTCCTTTCTATTTTTAGAGGGGAAAAAAAAAATCTTTGTCTTCTTTCCAGGGCTTTTTCTTTTTTCCAGAGTTTTTTTCTTTCCATACTCTCCTCTTCAGGTAGGAGGAGGGAAAAAAAAAAAAAAAAAAGCACTTTTTAGGAATTCTGGGGGATTGGATGGATTGGATGAGGCAGGGGCCAGCCTGGGGTAGGAAAACCGGGAGAACTGGGTCTCGTTCTGGGACTTTCCAGCCAGGACACACCTTTGGATCTGTGCTCCAAGCAAACCCAGGCTCCTGGTGTAGGAAAAATTGATGGAGCTGCAGGAAAAGTGGTGGAGTGAAGCTGCTTGGACCACGGAGCGCCAGGATCCAACGTGAGGCATGAAGAGCTGGGGGGGAAAAGCGGGAGGAAATTAATGATTGGATAATGGATTCCAAATGTTGCCGTTCCAAGTGAAATCCTAGGAATACAGGCACTTGAGGGGACACGGAGCTCCAAGCCGGATTGTTTTTCAAGGCAGAGCTGCAGCGAGGAGGATGCTGGGTAATGCTTCCCGAATTCCCAGAAAGGTAATAAGGTGAGGATCCGGCTCCATCCAAGCTCCGTTGGCTCCCGCGCGCGCAGGAACGATGGCGGAGCGCTCTTCCCAAGGCTTTGCATCCCGCCCGGGCTGTTAATCCCGGTGGCAGGTGGCCTCCAGCCATCTGGAATCTCTTCATCCATTAAGATTCTCCCAAGAAAGAGAGGAAAGAACTTCCTCAGTAGCCGGGCCAGGTTTTCAGGGAGAGCTTCTGTGCGGCGGCTCCGGGTCAGCGCTCCCGCTCGGATCGTTGGCTCCGACCGCTGGCTCGGGGAACGGGACTCGGCATTCCCCTTCTCCAAACACGGCTGCTCCTCCCAGATCCTCACTTCACCTCCTCCAGGAGCTTTTCCTGAAGTTTCCAGGGGGCCCAGACCCGGGATTGTTCGGTGGAGAGGGATGGCGTGGAATGACGGGGTAAAGGGAATGGGCTGGAGGTGAGGAGGGAAGGTTTGGATGAGATATCCAAAGAGGTGGAATGATTTGGATGAAGCTGGAGCAGTGGGGTTGTGGCTGCCTCTGGATCCCTGGCAGTGTCCAAGGTCGGGGCTTGGAGCAACCTGGGACAGTGGGAGGTGTCCCTTCCTATGGAATAGGGTTGGAACTGGATGGGATTGAAGGTCCTTTCCCACCCAAACCATTCCATAATTCCATGATTATTCTGATTATTAATAGGATGTCCCATTCCCAGGCACTGGCAGAGGGGTAAACCCCATCCATGTTTCCTGCTTGGCTCAATCCCAATCCTTCCTCAAATCCTGTGGAGACAGTTCAGTGACAGCTCCAATGGGAGTCAAAAATTAACGGAAAAATCCCTAAGGAATTTTTTAAAATGGGGGATTTGTAACATTGGACACAAGGATGGGGGAAAACAAAGGAAAACCTTCCAATGTGAGACTCATTCCTACTGCAGATGGAAGAGCAAGGCCATCGGAGAAGAAAACAACCTTTCCTTACCAATCCTATTTTTTTTTTTTTGGGATAATTGCAGCCTCAGAGATGTCTCTCCCATTTCCACATGGTCCAGATGGGAATAACAGCATGGACCAAGGGCCCTGGATACCTTGGGAATTCCACAAGGCCACCAGCAGAAATGGGACCCAAAATCCGAAACGTCCTTCTGTATTCCAGCCCCTTGGATGTATCCAGATCTCCGTGACCCTCAGCAGGAATCAATTTGGGATCAAAGGAAGTGGCCAGAGTGTCCGAGTGTATTTAGAGGGATATTTGGGGTGAGAATTATGGAAAAGGGGACTTTTCCTGGAGGGCGAAGTCTAAACAAGGAAAGGATGGAGTGGATGTGGATTCCCGATCCTTTGCACTTCCCATGGGAATACCAAATGGAGACAGGGATTGCACCACTGGGCTGATCCACTGCAAATCATCCCATGATGACCCTAAAGCCCTGGTGAGCTTTGGGAGACCCCAAAACCTGGGGAATTTACTGGAATTTACCCTTTGGAATGGGTGTCACTTCCGGATAAACTCCAACCACCTCATGTCCCTCAGGGAACTTCCACATGTCACCATTGTCCTGCTGATTTTTAGGGAATCCAGGGTGATTTTGGAGGGGCCAGAGCAGAGGAATGTGGATGAATCTCTGAGTTTAAACATTTTTCCAGCTTCTTGGAATTGTGTCACCCTCACCAGCGCTCTGCTCTTGGCAAACAGGGAACAATGTCAGAGGGATTCAAGAATTCCTGCAGATAATTCCTGTTCCTTCAGCTCCGTCAGTGCTTGGAGTTGCTCCAGTGCTCAGCACTTCACAAGGTCCCGTCAGGAGGAGGAAAATCCCACAATCCCAGAATCGCAGAGGCTGGAAAAGGTCACTGAGTCCAACCTGTGCCTGACCCCACCTTGTCACCATCCTGGGAATGCCACATCCCTTCCCAACCCACTCCAGTCCTTGGAGCTTGGATCAGGTGGATGAGCCTGGATAAGCACCTGAACCCCGAGATGTTTCCCTGGAATGCTCCCGGATCTATCCCAAGCTGTCCCAACCCTCTCACCAGCAGCCTGTGGAAATAATTCCAGCTAAAATCAGGAGACTTCCAAGGATCCTGAGCGTTATCCTGGATAACGTGCATGGGGAGGAGGGGGAAAAATGCCAGGTGGAAAAATCCAAGATGCCAACTTTTTCTGCTGCCTTGACACAGCTCTGCTTCCTCGCACCATTCCTTTATATCCGGTTGACGGATATTTTTCCATGGAGCGGGAATGCTGATCTTGGCAGGGGCTGAGAGCAAATATAGAAGCTCCGATGCGTGCCCGGAGAGCTCCAAGCCATCGGGAAAGCTGCCGGGAGCAGCAGGAGGAAACAGCGAAGAGCCGGAGCACTGGAGAGGGCTTGTCCTGCATCCACAAATCCCATGGGATTCGGGAAGGTGAGGGGAACCCCGCCATCCCAAACGTCGGGATCCTGCCAAGGAACACTGCTGGCAAAATTCCGCCTCAATTATTATCTGGTTTCTTTTATTCCTGCTCCTGCTCTGGATCCTTGGCTTCCATCCTTACAATATCCAGCCCCCCGCTGTCCTTAATATCTTCATCTTTTCCACATTATCCAGAGTGGGATCCTTGTGCTGATCCTTGGATTACGGGAGCACGGAAGGACTGGAGAGGCCTAGGTTTGGGATTTAAAACTTGAATTTTCTTTAAGCCAGGCTTTGGAGCCCTAAGGAAAGAGCTCCTCAAATCCTCATCTCCCCACTTAAGGGCCATGCTTTAATTTGGGATGGGAAATTCCAGCTGGCTCCTGTGTTTTGGGAATTGCTGGAGCAGCCCCCACTGCTTCAATCCATGTCCCTACCTGCTCCAGGGATGTCCCAGAGAGGGAATTGCAGGGTGTGGTTGGAAAGAAGCCACTCACTCTCATGCAGGGAGATCCTGCCCAAAGAGAGCCTCAAAAAAGATGGAGAGGAAAAATCTCCAAAGGCCTGGAGGGACAGGACACAGGGAATGGCTTCCCACTGCCAGAGAGCAGGGAGAGATGGGATATTGGGAAAGAATTCCTGGCTGTGAGGGTAGGGAGGGGCTGGGTTAGGAATTCCCAGATTTGCTGGGCTGTCCCTGGATCCCTGGCAGTGCTCGAGGCCAGGTTGGATCTACCTGGGACAGTGGGAGGTGTCCCTGAACATGGATGGGGTGGTAATGGGATGCGATTTAACGTCACTTCAAATCCATCCCATTCCAGGATTCTAGAGCCCCTCTGCTCTGGAGCCAAGCTGGCAGAGCTGGGAATGTTCCCCTGGAGAAGGGAAAATACCAGGGAATGCTCAGAGTGCCTGGAGGGGCTCCAGGAGAGCTGCAGAGGGACTGGGGACAAGGGACAGAGGGACAGCACCCAGGGAATGGCTCCCACTGGGAAAGGGGAGATTGGGCTGGGATCTGGGCAAGGAATTCCTGGCTGGGCTGGAATTCCCAGATTTTCTGTGGCTGCCCCTGGATCCCTGGCAGTGCCCAAAGCCAGGTTGGACATTGGGGCTGGATCCACCTGGGACAGTGGGAGGTGTCCCTGCCCATGGAGCTGGAATTGATCTTTAAGGTCCCGTCAACCCAAACCATTCCATGATTCCATGAAGGTGTTTCCAGGGGCATCTTTCCAAGGAGCACAGGCCCGGACCATGTTCCCGATCTGCGCTGAGCTGGGCTGGATGAGGCGATGATGTCCAGGTGAAAGGCCATGGATCTCATTCCCAAGCTCTGGAATCTCCCCATTTTCTGTCTGCATTTTACCGTCAGTGCTTGGACAAAGCCAGAGCTTTCTTTTTAAGGAAAGCTGCCAAAACTTGGATGTTCAACTGTCCAGGGATGGGGGAGAAAAAATACCCTTAAAAAAGCAAACTCTGGATCTTCCAGTGGTTTATTTTTGTAGTCCAGAGCAAAATGTCCTTGGATTTATTTTTTTCACGGAACTATTTTGGTAAAAACTCTATTAAAGTTTTTACTTTTTTTTTTTTTTTAAGATGGAGCTATTGACTCCTTTCTGCCAAAAAAATGTAATTCCTGTCTCCTTCAGTGTTTCCAGAGGCCTTTTCCAGGGGTTCTCACACCCACACAGGAGCCTCTCCCAGAGCCCGGCCCAGACTCTGGGTGACCGCTCCATAAATCCCAGTAATTTATGGATTATTATTATTATTAATAGCCAGAAGAAAAATTCCAACACTCCAGGACTTTCTCCTCTTGCTCCTCCAGAAAAAATCCAGGGGTCTCCACAGAGCTTCCCTCATGTGCTGCAGGAAGTCTGAGAACTTTTCCATGCTCAATAAGGAGAGTGGATTTAGGGAGGAATGACAGAGGGAGTGTGGCTGCTTATCCCTGTTATCCCTGATTTATGAGCTGCCGTTCCCAGAGGGTTGGAAGGAGGCTGGGATCAGAGGAATGATGTGATCCCAAGGCCATTCCACAGTGATGGTGTGGTCTGGACTGAAATCCGCCTCTGGAATTCCAGCAATCCTGAACAAACTCATCCTGCTTTATTCCATTCCTACCAGACCCAAACTTGGAGCCCCTCTTGAAGCAGTTCCATGGAAAAATGAATGGGATGAGCATTCCAAAGCATGTCCTGCTGGAGCTGGAGCATTGTCAGCTGGGAAAACACCTCCTGATGGAGCTGCCAGGTGTCCTGAGCAACCGGGAAAAACCTGGATGGAAAAACATGGAGAAACTGGGAGCCGATCTTAAAATATGGAATGGTCACGCTTAAATTCCCACCTGGGGAGGGGATTATCCATGAGGACAATGCTTCATCCTGGATGAACATGGAATAATGTTCATCCACCAATGAGGAGTGGATGTCATCCACCAATAAGGGGTGAAAGGAGCTGGAGAGATTCCACAGAAGGGATATTTTCTGGGGACATGGGACTAACCAGGAACTGAGACCTGGAAGTGTCCAAGGCCAGGCTCCACCTGGACCATTGGAAAATGTTGGGGTTGGGATGAGATGGGATTTGGTTCCATCCCAACCATTCCACAATTCCACAATTTCCTGGGTGTTTCTTCCGAGTAAGACTCTCTCCCCCTTCCAGTTGGCTTTTCCCAGATTCTCTCCAGGTTTTCTGCTCCTTGGAGAGGGAACCTCTCTCCTTGCTGACCTGCACGTTGTCAATCCATGGATGCACCGATGGAAACTGGGAACATCCCAGTTTTTCCCCCGTGGAGGAGCAGACATGGAATCTCCTGGAATCTCCACATTTTCCTGCCTATCAGGGACTCATTCCCAGCTGTCCCCTCCACCTTGTCACCCATCTCCATCCCAAAATTCCCTCTATCCCACTTTTCCCTTTTCCCACCCTGCCTCCCCACGTCCCCCTGGAGCAGCCACAGCCGCTGCATCCATCTGGAATTCCCTCCTTTCCACACTTCCTGGCTGCCCTTCCCATTCCCTCTCCTCTTGGGCAACCCCAAAACTCCGGTGGCCAAAGCCAAGGCTCGGAGGCGGCTTTTTATCCCGAGGCTTTGGAAAACCACATTCCTGCCCTGCTCCGGTCCCATCCCGCTCCAGCCAAGCGGGATGACGATGACACAGCAGGGCCTGGGTAGGATTTTTCCTCTTCCTTGTCCTGCTGCCAACGTCTTTGACCTCTGGATGAACTCCCCAAAAATTGCCTTTGGAGCTACTCCCGCCTCTTTGACATCCGCAACCGGTTGGAATTTAAATTCCCTTTTTTTTTTTTTTTTGGGAGGGAGGGAATGAGAAAGGAGCGAGGAAGGGTGAGAGTTAAAATGGAAAAAAAAAAAGAATTAAAAAGGGAGAAAAAAAAAAAAAGAAAAGATGGATGGGAAGAAACCAAACCCAGAACTGAGGGAAATCTTGTGGTTGGAAAAAATGCGGGAAAGAGTGGGATAAGTCAAGGGTTCAGAATATATGGATCTCTTTGTTCCAAGAAAACAGCGGGAAAAGGTAACAGGGCCTTATCTGGAGTCAGTTCCTGCTTCCCACGTCCCCTGGCAGGGTCATTCCCAGGCTGGGAATGTTGGAAATGTCCCTGGCTGAGGCTCTGGAACAGCCGAGCTCCAGTCACGTGTCCAACCTTGGGAATCATCCATCCATCACCTCTGGCTGAGCTGGCAGAGCCCGAACTCCGGAATTTTGTTGCTCAAAGCCTCCAACAAAAAGCCAAAATTCCAGCAACACCTGGGTTGGGATGGACTGGAGAAACAAATGGTAAAAAACTGCTGGAAATGGGAAAATGGACTCGATTGGGATGAAATTTTTGAAGGGTCAACAATTCCTTCCCAGAGCGATCGGGAAATGATGCTCGGCTTCCACTGAACTTATTTAGGATTTGTTTTTACTGAATTCCAGAAAAACTGCACCACAATGCAGCAGAAATTCCATGGGATGTGGAACTTCTCGGAATTCTTGGACTTTTCCTAATTAATGTTCTAACAGTGGCCTGTGTAAGAAGAGCTTTTTAAAGCTCCAAATTCCAAATCAATCAGAAAATCCTACACTTTCATTTTTAAATTGTTTGCTCCCAAATGAAATTTAAAAAAAAAAATCGTTTTCTGGAGAGAAAAAAATAATCCAAATGCTTTCATTTGGGTTTAGAGTTGCTTTTTTGGGGGAATCTTGGGAGATGAACAAAGGGAGACCCGGTGGGGTGGGAATTTTGATGTCTCACAGATTTCCAAGGGGAAACTTCAGGCTCTCCACCTGGAAATGGAGGATCCTGAATGCCAGAGGGAACCTGGAGCTCTCAGGAGGCTCCAGGATCCCAAGAGTGTGTCCTAGAGGCTAGAAATCATGGAATCATGGAATTGTTTGGGTGGGAAGGGACCTCAAAGATGATGAAATTCCAATCCCAACACCTCCCACTATCCCAGGTGGATCCAAGCCCCAGTGTCCAGCCTGGCCTTGGGCACTGCCAGGGATCCAGGGGCAGCCACAGCAAATCTGGGAATTCCAGCCCAGCCTCTCCTCACCATCTGATAAAACAATCATTCCTGATATCCCATTTCCATGTTCTCAGGTGGATTCCCATTCCCACGGCAGAAGATTCCCAATGTCCTGGAATTTAAGGAATCTGGGTTTGTCCTCCCCGGGAGCTGAATCCCTTTGAGTCCTCACCAGTGCAGGCTGGGAATTCTGGTCCAAACTGGGATTTCTGGTGGATCATGGCGTGGCCATGGGGTGGTTGGGAAGAGCTGGGTCATTCCCAGGATTCTTCTGGGATTGAGGACAATTCCCGCAGTTTTCAGCCTCTTTATGTGCTCAGTGTTTGGGCAGAGCTGAGTTTAAGCCTGGCCTGAACCGCTCGGATTCACCTTCCCAAGCTTTAGGCTCAGCCAGAGCTGTGATTCCCAAGATGAGCAGGAACAGGGAATCTGGGAAGTTATGGGAAAGCAGCAAAAGAGAATACAGGAGGTGGATTGGATGGAGAAATATTCCAACAAATAAAAGTGAGATTGGATCTTCCCAGATGAAGCTGAGATTCCAGGAGGCCTCTTAGGCCGAGCCTCTGGAGGAGGAGTGGGAATGTCGCTCCCTGGAGCGCCAGCCACGCTCATTCCAGCTGGATCGGTGCCAGGGAAATTCCTGCAGGGATTTGGCTTTTGGGGTTATGGCAGATGGGATTATCCATTCCCAGTTCCCAGATTTCCTGCCCCTGGATCCCTGGAAGTGACCAAGGCCAGGTTGGATATTGGGGCTTGTTTCCACCTGGGATAGGGAAGGAAATAAATCCTCAATTTTAAAATTCTATTAAAAGTTATATTTTCAGTTACATAAAATAAATTTCAAATTATGTTTGAAATATATTTTTAAATTGCATTTAAAATATTTTCAAAATTAAAAAAATATTTCAAATTAAATTTAAAATTATATGAAATATATTGAAAGTTATACTGAAAATTATATCAAAATCATACTGAAAATATATTAAGAATCATATTTAAATTATATTTTTAAATTACATTTAGAATTATATTAAACAATCCTTTAAATGTGTAGTGGAAAGTAGATTTTAAATTATATATAATAATTATATCAGCACTATATTGTAAATATATTCAGAATAATATTTAAATTGTATTTTTAATTAAATTTAAAATTATATTTTAAAAATATGTTTAAAAAAATCAAATGTCATTTTTAAAAAAACACTTAAAATATATTAAAACTATATATTTAAGTTTTATTTTAAGTATTTTAAATTATATTTAGAATTACTTTTAGAATTAATCAGAAGCCTTATGAAGACATATTTCAATTATATTTGAAGTGATATTTGAAATTTTATCTGAAATGTTTTTAAAATTACATTTAGAATCATGCAAAATGCAAAATTATATTGAAAAATATATTTAAAACAATAAAGTTATATTAATATTAAAATTACATCAAAATTATATTAAAAATCACATAGAAATTCTATTTAAATTTTATTATTGATTATGCCTGAATTTTATTCAAATCTAATTTAAATTAGATTTAAGTTTTATTTAAATTTTATTTACAATTTATATTAAAAATAATATAAAATATAAAATATAAATAAATATATAATTTATATATCTATATATTTATATAATATTTATATTATAATTTATATATATTTATAAATATAAAATATAAATATAAAAATAATATAAAAATATTGGCAAAAATCCCACAGCATTTTCCAGGCTGCCCCTGAATAACGGGACCAGGACATCCTCAACGAGCCACTCCCCCTTTTTTTTTTGGATATCCCATCCAGCTTTTGGGAATGCAGCAAATTCCCACAAATCTCGGCAGGTGGGAATTTTTCCTTTGGAAAACTTGGGAATGGGTCCCACCAGGCCTTTCCTGGCCATGCCCATCCCGGTGTTTTTTGGCTGCCACCCAGGGACAGGAGGTGACAGCCGGGCCAAGGCTGACGGTGACGCCACCGAGCGCTCGCGGACATTTGTCCTGGGGAAGAGCCAAACTTGGGATCGTCACCACCAACAAAGATTCCCTACAAAATCCGGGAGCGGGGACGTGCCGGCCCCGCCGTTCCGGCCTTTCCCTGCCTTCGTTCCCGGCGCTGTTTGCGCAAAGCCGCCTTGGGAAGATCCCAATTATTCCTTCCTTAATGAACTCTTGGCTCACGGAGCCTCCCTGTTAATGAGCTCCCTGCTCCAGCCTCGTTCGCCTTGGAAAACGCCGGGAAGAGGAGCCAGGAATTCTCACCCAGCTCCGGGGGGAATCGTTGATCCCAGAGCCGGGAAAATGGGAGCTCCGGTGAAGGAAAACAAGGATTCCAAAGGTGCCTCCTCAAGTGAAGATCCCACTGATCCCAGCTCATTTTTCCATGTCAATTCTCCAAACCCTCCAGCTCCTCTGGAAACAGGATTTTCCCTCCTAATTTTGGCAAATTTTACTGGAAGTGTCCAAGGCCAGGTTGGAGCAACCCAGGATAATGAGAGGTGTCCCTGCCTGTAGAATGGAATGATCCTTAAGGTCCAACTCAACCCATTCCAAGATTCTGGAATTTTCAGAAATGTGGGCTCAACCCATGCTCTGCTTAAGACAAATAATTATTCCCACTTCTGGGGAACAGCTCAAATAATTGGGAAAAAAAGGTAAAATAAAGACCCTGCAGGAATTATGGATCTGGAAATCATTCAGGATATGGAAAAACTTGGAATTTGGGAGATTTGCTGTCTGTTGTGCTGATAAATTCCGTAAAGCCCGACTTCAGGATCACTGGAAGAACCAGAGGTGCCACAGTTTATCCTTAAAACAGGAGAAGGAAAAATCCCAAACTGAATTCCATGGAATCCAGGGATTCCTTGCCCAGCCCACCTCGACTGGGAAAAATAGGAAAATGCACTTGGAACTGGTCCTAAATCCTTATTCTGGGTCCCAGTGGAATTCCAGGTCCCAGTGAGTTCACGTCCCTCTGAGGAAAATCATTCCTTGGGATCTGTGGGATTCCCTCTGGGAGCCACGGGAACACCTTCAATTCTCACAACATTCCCCAAATCCTGATCCAGAGCCCAAATCCAGTTCTGGAATAACCCAAAATCCACATCCCAAAGAGCTGTGTCCTCCTCTCAGCCCATTCCCATCTTTCCTGCTCTTTTCCCGAGCCTGATTTCCCCTCCAGTAGTTCAATCCCATTTATTAGGAATTTATAGTTCTCCATAGGGTTTTTATATTTAGCTGCCTCCCCTGGAAAACCACATTTTTATGGATCTTGGATCCCACCCTTTTCCCTGCGGCTCCTCCAGGCGGATTTTCCCCCCTTTTTTTTTTGTGTTTATATTCCAATTTTGGAGCTTAGCGCTGGCTCGTGTCCGTCCTTTATTCCCACCCACCCATCCCAGAAATTCCTTATCAACAGGTCGGGTTTAAAAGGCCGCAGTTTTTCCGGGATTGGGTCATCCTTGGCTCCCGGAGCTGTTTGGCTCCAAGAGAAAAGTGGGAAAAGGGATCGGTTTACAGCCTGCTAAAGGTCAGCTGTGCCGCTCCTGGTTTTTAGAGGGGGAGACGTGAAAGCCTTAAAATATCAGGATAATATCCCTAAAAATAAAACCTCACAAAGCCCGATCAGCTCCGTGCGCCTGCGGATTTTCCTCTGGGATGGGCAGGGTTGATCCGAATCCCAAAGTTCTTGGGCCAAACCCAGAGGAAACCACTGCCAGTCAATGATTCCCTGCATTATCCGGTTATTTAAAGCTGGATTTTCCATGAGGAAACCGAGGGGAGAGAGGCCGAGGAATCAATTCCTGTTGGATTCCAGCAGGAAAATGGGAATGCAGAGCAGCTCCAGCCTCTGTGCCAAGGACTCCAAAGCTGGAAATCAGGGAAAATCCCATTGGTTTGGGATTTTTTCAGGAATCATCACAAATACAAACTAAAAGGTTGGGAATGACCTTGCTCCATCCCTTTGGATTAGATTTTCCAGATGGGGTGCGGATTTCCCATCCCTGGAGGGATTTAAATCTGTGAAAACTGGGAAAGGTGAGTTAGGCATGGGAAATCAGGGAAAAATCCCGCTGGTTTGGGATTATTTTCAGGAATCATCACAATACTAACTAAAAGGATGGGAATGACCTCCCTCCATCCCTTTGGATTAGATTTTCCAGAGGGAGTGTGGATTCCCCATCCCTGGAGGGATTTAAATCTGGGAAAACTGGGAAAGGTGAGTTAGGCATGGCTTAAAAAGGTGGGAAATCAACTTCAAGCCAAAATAATGGAAAAATCTTTTTTCCCCTCTATCTATCCACAAATTCCATGGATTTTTCTGGGATCCCCAATTGTGAAAAGTTTTCCTGGGAGCAAGAGAGGATTGGAGCTTCCCAGCTATCCAATAAGCCAAGGATTAAAGCAGAAAATTTTGGGATTTTGGCACATCCCACCATTTATCTCTTTGGGAATCATCCCAATTATTTGCATTTATTTGGAATTTCTGCTGAATAAGGAGCTGACAGAGTGGATATTAGGGAATATCCATGGAATTCCAGGATACGTTGGTGACCAGGATTTTTAGCATCATACAGGCAGGCTTGTTCCAATCATGGAATAATCCAGGTTGGAAAACATTCCTGGAATTTCTGTCCTCACATTCCCAACTCCGAGTTTGGAGTCAGATCCAAACTCAGGCTGGGTTCCAGGGGTGGATTTTTCCCACTCTGCGCTTCCAAAGAATTCCATTTGTGGGTGAACCTTCTAATGGGGCTACCAGCTTGGTGATTCTCTGGAAAAACAGGAAATCAGGAATTTTAGGAGATCTGAAGGTTCTGTCATGGATGAAAGGGTGAAACTGGAAACCTGGAAATAAATTCCCAGTGAAACTCGTGAATAAATCTGCGTGAGGAATTTCTCTTAATCCACATCTCTTTTCTCATGATCCATTTTTCTTCCTGAGCCATTCTTCATGAAAGAAAAAATGAAGGAAAAATGGCTCAAAATTATGGGAAAAGTGGAATTTTTTGCTGATTACCCCCCAAAAAATCCACCCAGGCTTCTCCAATTTTGGGCATCAATTAACATAAATTAACTCCAACACCATTCCATGGCTACGAACAGCCCGAGGATGGTATTGGAATAACTGCTCCAAGCTGGAAATTTTCAGGAATGATTTATTCTCTAACACATCCCGCTTTTTATTAAAAAACCTGGATCTCGGTAAAGATTTCACATCCCATTAATGGTTTTGCCCTTAATTAAATAAACCACCAGCAACTCATTAATACCTCATTAGGAGGTGAGAATAAAAGAGAGGAAACTTTGGAAAAAAGCGATGGAAAATCCAACTGCTCCCAGGTAAAATTCCTCAATAATTTATCAGGAAAGGGCAAATCTCCTCACTTTTGGCTCGCACACAGTGGCTCCTTTATTTAGGATGAGTCAGCCTGGAAAAATCCTATTTATTCCCAAATTTTGGCACAACTGCAGCTACCAGGCTCAGAAGTGATACCAGCCAAATTTCAGGATTTCTAATTCCCAGGAAATTTTGGCCTTTGGAAATTTGCTTTTTGTCGGGGTTAAGAAAACAAAATTCTTTCCTCCGTTCTTGCCTCGGACCGGAATTTCTGACTCAAAAAATGCCCGGCTTTGGAAATCTTGACCTGGGATCATTGTTCCCATCCACGGAAATGGGCAGGGTTTGGAAGGGAGATTTTTTGGGAGCAGAACCAAAGCTCCTTCGGGGATGTTATTCCCAATTTTTTATTGCGCAAAAGTGTTTTTCTTATCATGGAAGATAATAAATACGGATTGTTGGAACACGTGGGAAGGCAAAGGAAAAGCAACAGGAAGTTCCAGCAGGTTTTGGTGATGAATCCTTGGTGTTTTTGGGGATGTGATGGGAATGTGCAGCCTGGAGAAGGGAAAAAATCCAGGGAATGCTCAGAGTCCTTTAAAGGGGCTCCAGGAGAGCTGGAGAGGGACTGGGGACAAGGGACAGAGGGACAGCACCCAGGGAATGGCTCCCACTGGGAAAGGGGAGATTGGGCTGGGATCTTGGCAAGGAATTCCTGCCTGGGCTGGAATTCCCAGATTTTCTGTGGCTGCCCCTGGATCCCTGGCAGTGCCCAAGGCCAGGTTGGATCCATCTGGGACAGTGGGAAGTGTCAGGGTGGAACAGATCTTGAAGATCCCTTCCCACCCAAATAATTCCATGATTTTCTCTTCATCTCCTGCATCACTCCAGAGTCCTGGTCCATGATTGCCCAGGCTCCTTTCAGAAGGAAAACAGTTATTCCTGATTTCTTTTTTAAGGGAAAAATTCCAGGGATTCCTTCCCAGCCCGCACCAGACTCGGGATGTGGACACCCCACCCTGCCCAAGCTGATCCTCCATCCTGATCCATCTGGATTTCCCCATCCCACCTCCCAATTTCCAGCTTTTTCCCTACATTTGGAGCTTCTCCCAGGACATGCAACACTCTCAGTGCTGCAGAAACTCCTCGGTGGGAGCCCTGTCAGAATTCCAGCATCCGAGTTGTCCCTGCCCCTCCGGGAAACCATGAGGGATGAGTCAAGGTCGTTCCCAGAGCAAGGACTTTGGGATGGAGATTCTGACAATCCAGCCCCGAGTGCAGGGCCTGACCACGGTGGTTATGGACCGGTCTGCACCAGACAGCCCAGGGATGAGTCTCCTTCCCCTCCTGAATCCCACAAATCCCAAATTTCCAGCTTCACTCCCACATCTGGGCTGCAGGACCTCCATGGAGTGCAGGGAAACCTCATTGCCCCGGCAAATTTTGTCTCTGTCACTCACCCAGGGTTGCTCAACGAGCCCGTGGCTTGGATCCAAGGTATCCATGCCCCAAACCACCAGGAAAAGAGCTGGACTGGGCTTCCTCTCCCACATTTCCCAACCGGAGCTGTGAATCCCACACTTGTCATGGGAAGGGAAGCGGAGCTGAGGCAACTTCAGAGAAGGAAAGTGGCCACAGAGCCACAAAAGAAGCTGTCCCTGGGGTGGTTTGGGTCATCCTAGAACAATCCAGGGTTTTCAGCTGGCAGGAGGGAGGGCCAGAGCAAGAAATTCTGGTGCACAAGGCCTTGGAAAGCCGGATTTCTGGGATAAAGTGGGAATGAGATCAACCACACACTCACCATGCTTTGCTGTCTCCAAGACCTTCGCCCTTGCAGGACCCAGATTTTGGGTGTGCTCAGGGCTGATCCTGGTTTCTGTTAGTCCAGACTGCTCAAACTCACCTTGTCCTGGTGAGGGATCCCAATCCAAGGGGAAATGGATTCCAGGATGTGTTTTCTGGAGGTTTTCCCATGGTTGAAGTGTTTGCATGGGTCAGGCTGGAGAAAAGGAACCTCTGGTTCTCCACAATTCCCTGGCAGGAAGGAGGAGCTGGTGTGAGTCAGGATTTACTCCCAGGGAATGGGGATGGGATGGTTCCTTCCCAACATCCCATCTGTTCCTTCCTTGGGAAGCCATTCCCCCTTGTGATGGCAAATTTAGGGAATGAGAGGAGAATCAACACATCCCCTTCATAACCTCATTAATCCCAAAAAATAGATGCAGATCCAGGATTTCCATTGATCCAAAGAAGCTCAAATCCCAACCAACTATTTTTAGGAGCACGTTTTATTTTTGGTATTTCCTGGGAAAGATGGAAAATTTCCACTGTCCTGGCAGGAGCTAGGCAGGTCTGGGAATCCAATCCTTTATTCCCTTCAAGCCAGTTCCAGGCTGTCCTTTCACTGACTAACTTGGCATTGGGAATAAACTCA
The DNA here is from genome assembly GCA_009764595.1 of Geothlypis trichas. NCBI lineage: Eukaryota > Metazoa > Chordata > Aves > Passeriformes > Parulidae > Geothlypis > Geothlypis trichas. The sequence continues at coordinate 1,286,421 of CM019905.1, read as the reverse complement.
GGAATATTGATCACCTGGGGAAAACACACAGGATTTGGGGGTCTCCTGTCCTCATGTATCCCAAAGGGAAAAATATTCCTAATGCAAATTCCTGGAGCAAAGTTCTCAGCAAAAGTGAGGATTGTTCTCCAAGGGAAAGATTTCCAGCTCCAGGAGTGGATAAATAAATCCAGGGATGGCTGGGAGAAAAGACCATTCCCACCTGGCTGCATCCTCCTGCCAGGGAATTTCATGGTGTACCTGGGGATAATCTTGGGGTATCCCTGGAATTGAGGGATTGGCTCTGGGAGAATCCCTAAAATGGACGGATTGGCACTTGGATTATCCCTAAAATGGAGAGACTGACTCTTGGAGAATCCCTAAAATGGAGAGATTGGAACTTGGATTATCCCTAAAACTGAGGGATTGGCTCTGGGAGAATCCCTAAAATTGAGGGATTGGCACTTGGATTATCCCTAAAACTGAGGGATTGGCTCTGGGAGAATCCCTAAAATTGAGGGATTGGCACTTGGATTATCCCTAAAACTGAGGGATTGGCTCTGGGAGAATCCCTAAAATTGAGGGATTGGCACTTGGATTATCCCTAAAACTGAGGGATTGGATCTTGGAGAATCCCTAAAAATGAGGGATTGGCTCTTAGTGTATCCCTAGAATTGAGGGATTGGCTCTTAGTGTATCCCTAGAATTGAGAGATAGGTTCTTGGAGTATCCCTAAAATTGAGGGATTGGCTCTTGGGTTACCCCTGGAACTGAGGGATTGGCTCCCAAAGTTCCAGTTCCACCAGCAGGGAGAATAAGAGGCTTCAAAGTCAGATCCCAAAAACCAATTTTGGGACAGAAGATCCACTTGGGATCAGCATAAAAATCCCTCAACACCAGGAAAAATTCTTCCCTGTGAGGGTGGGGAGGCCGTGGCACAGATTCCCAGAAAAACTTGGTGCCACATCCAGAAGTTGCTTGGATGCCTCCAGGGATGGGGGCTCCACCATTCCCTGGGCAATTCCAATGCCTGACCACCCTTTTCATGGAAAAATTCCTGTTAATGCCCAGCCTGAGCCTCCCCTGGCCCAGCCTGAGGCCGTTCCCTCTTTTCCTGTTGTTCCCTGAGAGCGGATCCCAAATCCTCCTCCTGTCAGGGAATTTCAGAGATGGAAAAGATCCCTGTGGATCCTCCTTTTCTCCAGGGTAAGTCCCTTTCCCAGCTCCTCAGGGATTCTGCAGCCCCTTCCCAGCTCCTCAGGGATTCTCCAGCCCCTTCCCAGCTCCATTTCTTTCCCTTGGAAACAATCCAGCCCCTCCATGAATTGAGGGGCCCAGAGCTGGACACAGAATTCCAGGAGTGCCCAGCACAGCAGGACAATCCCTTTCCTAAGGATAAGACAAAGTGAAAATCCCTTTTAAACCTGGAATTTGGAATGCCATCCTGCCGGTGTAATCCCAGCCCTTCATCCACGCTGCCTTTTCCACAGCTCTGGGAATGCCCTCCAAGCCCTCATCACTGGTATCCAAAGTGTTCTGGAGTGATCCAAGGAAACCAAGAAGTTCAGACTTTATTGGAGCAAAATCCGTGGGGTGGGAGATCTGAGGGAGAAGGAACCAGAGGAAAAGGGAAAAGAAGCACTCAGACAGGAGTGATGCACAAAATCACCTCAGAATTCCCTTCAGACAACTCCCAGGATCCCGAAAATTGGTGGAATTTGGAAAGAAAGCCTTCCCTGCTCTCAGTAAAACTGAAACCAGCTCCGAGGAGGCTGGAGGAGTTCGTGGCACAAATCCCAGGAAAGGGGGGAAAATGCCATGGATGAACCACTGCCCGTGAGTCACTCTGGTGACTCATAGGAGCAGAGCCAGGGTCAGGAATAAAGAAGGGAGAGCTGTCACCTTTCCCTGCTCCTTTTCCCTGGGACTGGTATCCAAACCGTTCAGCATTCCCAGGATTTCTCTCCTGGAAGTGGCATGAAACGGACACTGCAGGTGTTATTTCTGGACACTGCAAGAAATTTCCTTTGGCATCCATGGGAAGAACTTCCCCATCCTGGCTGCTGCCACCATCAAATCCCAAAAAATCCCAAATTCGTGGCGCAGGGAGGACCCACCTGGGTTTTTTTCCCCAGTTTAGAGGTGGTAAACTGAGGCACAGACTGGGGGATTGACATAATTGTGATCCACTGGCAAATCCAGGAGTCCCACCTGGAATATTGTGGAATTTGGTCCTTGGAGCAGCTGCTGGAAGTGCCTTTGCATGGTTTTGCAGTGTTCTGGGAATGTTACTGGGATAAGCCCATCCCACATGCCTGGAAAAGAGGAATTCCAGCAAACTGGCTCAATCTGCCGCTCTGCACCTCCCACCACAGCACAGAATTCCCAAAATTCCCAGAATTCCCACAATCTTCCATTGCTCCAACCACTCCTGTTGTGGGTACCTCGGGTATCCCGTGGCATCTTGGCTATGCACAGGGAATGGGATTGCACCCCTCATTATCAACATGGAATCATGGAATCCCAGAACATTCCGGAAGGATGTGATCCATGGGGATCACTGGAGTCCAGCTCCGGGCATAAACATCCAGGGATTCAGGGATCAAAACCTTGCCAGGATGAGAAGAAAGGACAAAGCAGGAATGCTGCCACTTCCTAAACTATTCCCAAACATGGATCTCATCCGGCCGTTTCCCTCAGGAAGGTTTGCAGGAATGGGAGGTTTGTGCTCCAAGGTGGGAGCTGAGGAGATCACAACCACAGTCAGGGAGATTCCAGGAAAATCTTCCCTCAGATCACTGGCTGTTAATGGAAGGAAAATCCCTTCATCCATCAAAACCTTCCCATGGACACTTTTCCTACAGAGCTCCTGGAAAAACTCCTCCATCCTTTCCTTCTCCTTCCCCCTCACATCTCCCTGATCCCAGTGGCTCAAGGGCTGAGGGAATGAACCCCATTCCAGCCAATCCATGAGTTTATGTCCCTCCCATTCCATATTTTGTGCCTTAACATTGCTCCTGTTCCAAAGAAGAAGTCACAACTTCTGCTCCGTGAGTTTGCTAATCCAGGGAAAAACAGAGAAACAGGAAAGTTCTTGTAGATACCCCTCGCTCCCAAGGGAGATTCCAGCACTTTTTTTTCTGGATAAAAGCTTTTCCAGGCCTCTGACCTTGGACTAAGTATCTCTCCAGATGTTGGGACACGATGGCTCCAGCAGGTCCTGGCCTTCATGTGGCCACCGAGCTCCAGATGTTGGCCCAGAAATCTGCCTTTGCAGTCATCTCCTGGAGGAAAAGAGGGAATGGGTATGGATCGGGATGAGTCAAGCAGGGTGTGGAGCTGGAAAGGAAAGGAATGTGCCTCCAAAGCTGCTTTTATTGCCTTGGCACGTGGGCTTTGTCCTGGTGGGACACCCGGGTGGAAGTTCAACCCTCCCGATGGATCTTGGGAGGTCCCTGTGGCCAAAGAGTTTTGGGAACAACATTCCCTGGATGCGTGGAGCTGGAAAAGCTACAAAGGTTTCCTCCCTTTGGCTCCCGACTTCCAGATTGCTCCGGATGGGACGGACCCGGCTGAGGGATGGGGACAGGGTGACAGGAAACGGCCTCGAGTTGGAACAGGGGAGGTTGAGGTTGGATATTGGGGAAAATTTCTTCATGGAAAAGGATCTCCATGCCTGGCACAGCTGCCCAGGTCAGGGATGGAGACCCTGCTCATGGAGTTGCTCTGGAGCCAGGCTGGGAGAGCTGGGAGTGTTCCCCTGGAGAAGAGAAAATTCCTGGGAATCCTCAGAGTCCCTGGAGAGGCTCCAGGAGAGCTGGAGAGGGACTGGGGACAAGGGACAGAGGGACAGCACCCAGGGAATGGCTCCCAGTGGGAAAGGGGAGATTGGGCTGGGATCTTGACAAGGAATTCCTGCCTGGGCTGGAATTCCCAGATTTGCTGTGGCTGCCCCTGGATCCCTGGCAGTGCCCAAGGCCAGGTTGGATATTGGGGCTGGAGCCACCTGGGACAGTGGGAGGTGTCCCTGAACATGGATGGGGTTGGAACTGGATCATCTTTAATTCCCTCCCCACCCAACCTCTTCCATGATTCTTAAATTCTCCAGAGGCCATCCTGCTTTTTCCTGTTCCAGGTTGAGGATCCCACCTCGGCCTGGATTTCTCGGGAATGTGTGACAGCACTGAAGTTTGAGTTGATTTTCTGTTCCCGATTTTCCCCTTGGAACAGCAATGGAAATATCCCAGTGCCAGCTCCAGGTTAAAAATAGAGGCCCGGGATGTATGGAAAAGAGTTCATGACCCTGCTGGGACAATTCCAACCCTGGGCAGGTTTGGAATTACAGGGAACAGCCTGAAATTTTCCTGGTTTTTATTGGCATAAAGGCAGCGAGTTCTATTTATAAAGGAGAAAAAAAACCCAACATAGAAGGAAGGGCAGGAAAAGAAGGAAAAAGGGAGACGTGGAGCTCCCCACCGTGTCCTGGGTGGAATCGGTCACACTGAGGTCACACACTGGTGGCCAGGACACGCTGAGCTTTTCCTGCCTGCTGGAAAAGTCTGGTTTGGAGTTGGGAATATCCAAGCACCAGGCTCTGGCATTCCTGCCTGGAATTCCAGCTCCCTGCACTTCCAGATTGTGCTGAGGTGGTGGCACATCCCATGGAGACCCTGGTGTCACCCCCACCTCAGGCTCTGCTCCTCTAAATCACCCAGCTGGGAAAAGTTTGCATCCCAGTTCCTGGATTGTTCTCATCCCAGTCTCTCCTGGCATTCCAGGGTTCTCCTGGGGCTTGATCTAATGTCTGGGATTGGATCCTGCCCCCACACAGGGATCCAGGAGCTCCCGGGAAGCAAAGACATGGATCAGAATACCTGGGATGTGCTTGGGCAGAGGTGGATCAGTCCAGGATCCACTTCCCAGGCATCCATTGGGAGATCAGATCCCTTTTCCACGTGCCAGAGGTGTCTTCCAATGCCTGAGAGTGGGAATTTTATCCACAAGATAAAATATTCCTTTCTCCTGGCATTTCCAGTCACCTCCTTCAGCTCCAGAGCTTTTCCCAAAGCAGCGGAGACTCGTGGAAATGGAAAAACAAAGGAACAACTGGATTTTCTCAGGATCTGGTGGCTTCCTTCAGAAATGGGAGAGGTTCTTCCTCTTGGATATTATCCTGGATTTTTTTTCAAGACACAACAGAGCAACCAAGGAAGGCTCAATCCATGGAAGACCCCACATCTATATTTTCCTGGAAATCCAACTGGGATCTGCTTGTCCAGAGCTGGCTTGACTCGTCCTTGACTGGTTTTAGTGCCAGGCCAGCCAGAAGTTCACCAGATATTTGTCATTTCTTTCCTTCCATTCCAAAATTTCCATGGGATTTCCAGTGCCCCACAGCTCCAAAGGTGGAAAATGTGGCAGTGAGGGGCTGAAATGTTCTGCATCCTCCTGAGTCACCAGCAATTTCCTTGAGTTCCCTGAAATATGGCCCAGATTGCCCGTGGTCTCCCAAAGGAAACATTAAAAAATAAAGGGAAAAAAAAGGGAAAGAAGAAGAAAAAAATTTGGAGAAATGTTTCTCAACCCGAGCCAAGGAAAAGGAGAGGGAAATTCCCTGGGTGGGTGTCAGGTTTTGGTTGCAAAATGAAAACAAGTGGGAACTTCAGGGACACCTCGCTCCTCCTGTGACTTTTCCTTGGAGAATTTCTTCCAGGCAGGGTGGCAGGGGCAGCACTCAGCTGTCCAGGAATGCCCATTTCCATGGGATTGTCCCTCGGAATCAACAGTGCACAAGAATTCCAGGAGATCTTCCAGTTTGTCCTCTGCTCCCATTTTCCCTCGGATATTTTTGGTAGATCCAGCATCCTCCTAAAGCTTGGAGTGAAGGAGATTCCAACTTTTCTTCCCAAAGGAGCTTTGCCTCCTTCGCCTCAGGAAGGTGAACCTGAATCCCAACCTAAATTTCCTTTGGAAAACTTCTGGACATAAAGTTTTCCATTCTCCTTGTAATTCCTGATAAATTCCAAGTCTTCAATTGGCTTTTCCTTCACCCATTCCTTCGGATTCATCCAAGTTTTACTTCTGTGTCATCTCTTTGATCATTCCAGTCATGTTCCAAGGGAAATCCCCAGTTTATCCATAAATTTCTTGCCATGGTTTAGCCAATCCTGAACCATTTAATTCCATTGGAAGGCAATTTTCCTAATCCTTTTTCTATAAAACAGCAGGAATTTCTTGATTTGGGATCAATTTGTAATCCATCATTTCTCCCTCCAAAGATCCAGAGTTCTTCTCCAGCTGAGATTTATCCAGGCAATGAATCTTCCTCAAAAATAGTCCCTGCACGTGATTCCTTGAAATATTCCCTGCTTTTTCCATCCAGGTTTTTACTGCTTGGCTACAGATTCCCTGCCTGGGCCAGGAGAGGCACAAATTTGGCTCCCAAATTTTCCAGGTTCTGTGGCCTCTCCTAAAAAAAATAAAAATACTGCTCAAAATGAGCGGAGCAATCCATCCTCTGTGGAGGGCTGATATTCCAGGTGGAATAACATCATCATTCCCAAGTTTCCTTCAGTTTACCTGGAAAGGTTTTGCCATAAAAATGTGAATCCAGCTTCGCGTTTGGATTCTGTGTGATCCATCCATCAATAAATGGTTCTTTTCCTGCAAGGAACCTCCTCTGATCCAAAGGAAATTCTCATCTGCAGGGAAAATTTCCTTTCCACTGGGAAGTACCAGGCTGGACATGGGGAATAACCAAATGTGGGCAGGGAAAAGGTGGAAAAATTCTCTATGTGAGGGTGGGAGGTTGCAGGAAGTCCCCCTGGGGCAAAACACGGAATTGTGGAATGGTTTGGGTGGGAAGGGACCTTAAGGATCATCCCATCCCACCCTCCTTCCATGGACAGGGATGCCACTCACTGTCCCAGGTGGTTCCAAGGCCTATCCTTGGACATTTCCAGGGATGGAGCAGCCAGGACCTCTCCAGGCCACACCTTGGCATGGGGCAAATTCCCAAAAAGTGTTTTCCTGCTGGTGGCAGCCCAGGAGCAGCAGTGACCCTGCTTTGACTCCTGCATTCCCGAGAGGAATGTGGAAAACTTTCCTTAGGAAGGAAACACCTTTTTCCTTGGAGACAGAGCCCTCCCAGGTCCCAAAATCCCCCTTCACCACACCCACACCGCTTTCATGGAGCCTTTTCTCCTTGCCTGCTTCCCAAAAAACATCCCAGTAGCCAAATCCCCAAATCCCGGAGCCAGCCGCGCTGCCGTGCGTATTCCAAGATGTTTGTGGAGTTAAATCCCAACAAAAACCTCCCCTACCTTCCAAAGGCCATCCCCAAGTTAAAAACAGATGGAAAACGCTGGCAACAGAGAGATGGCTTTTCTTTAATCCCTTTTTTTTTTTTTTCCATGAATGATTCAGAAGGCCAGGAACAGTGGCCTAAGCCTGGCTTAGGCCCAGCACATCCTGTTGAGTCATGGCTGATGTCTGCACTCTAAGCTTGGCCTTGTTAGGACTTGTCAGCCAGGCCTGGCTCCCAAAATATCCCCCGGCCTGCCCTGGCCCAGGAATTCCACAATAAATCCTCACCCCAGGCACGGCCAGGAGCGTGAGGGAGGTCTCGGGAGGGCCAAAGGCCACGGATGGGAGGCAGGAAAACACATGGATCATTCCTTATCCTTTCGCCTGTTCTCACTTTTTTTTTTAAAAAAAAAAAAGAGAAACAGCTAAACAAATGTTGGTTCAGCCAGAAAAAGAGACTTTGAAGTCCCAGCATGCCCAGTTCCAGGCCTGTCACTGATTTTCTTTTTTTTTTCCTCAGGATAACGGCAGGAATTTTATCTGCCACTGGGTGATACCCTCTGCCCACGGACACCACGGGAATTAGGGAATGCTGGGGATGGTGATTAATTAAAATCCATCATGTTCTGGAGGGTGTTTAAGTGGCTCTTGACCTTTAATGTGGTCATTTGCTGATCCTGAAAGAATTCCCAGCGGCAGGAAAAGGCCCGTATCCAGCAAACCCAGGCCTTTCTCTGGCAACACTTCCCATTCTCAGCTACAATTTTGTTGTGAATTTTGTGAAATTCCAATAGTCCTTGAATTTTCCTGCCTGTCTCCCGACAGAGATCCCACATTTCACCCTGATGTTGATGGACAGATAAGGATCCAACCAGGAGAACATTGGGATGAGCTGAGCTTTAGATTCCCCCTGGAAAACTTCCACGCAGGCCCTCCCCGCTTCCCAAAATCCCCAGATGGAGGATTTGGTTTGCCATAGGTTATCAAGATAAAGCACATTTCCCACTGCAGATCCAGCCTAGAGATCAAAACCGTTCCCAAAAATTCAGGAATGTTCCGATTTGCGGCTTTGGTTCCAATCCACATCCAACTTTCAAAGGGAAGATGAAGGGAGATCGCTCCGAGATAGCAGCAGATCCACGGATTTGTCCAGGCCTCTCCTATTTTTTGGGCAGTAGCTGAAAGCCTCCTGAAATTTCCCTTTCAAAGCTCCGGAGCACTTAGGACTTGGAAATATTTTCCCGGTGAAACGCTGGGAGCTTCGCCATCGCTTTCAGCCGGGCTTGGATTCCCTCCTAAACATTTAATCCTCCAGATGGGGGAAGGATTTTTTTCCTGACTTTTTATTTCTTTTATTTTTTGTGGATTGGGGGCAGGGGGGGAAATGGAAAGGAATCACGTGGGGGCTGCTTATCCCAGGCCAAAGCACGGTCAAGGAGAATTCCTGAATTCCTGGTGCCAAGCCCCAGGCTTGGATTTGGTGCCACAGTTTTCTGGGAGGAGAGGACTCCAGAGGCCACACACGGAGCGTGTTCCTGCTCTCTTTTCCCTTTTTCCTGGATCCAGGAGAATCCCAGGCCTCCTGTGCCTTCTCCAGGGTGCAATCCACCCCTTGGGAATGTGCACCACCACAAAAAGTGTCCTTGGATTCCTTGGGAAATGTTGGAGCACCCCTTTGGGTTTTTTCCCTGAATAAAACTCAAAATTGAGATGCACTGGGATCAAAACGGGCTGGAACTCACACCCAAGCTGGCTTTTTTCTGGAAAAACTCTGAGGTGATGGATGAGATTGCGTGCTCCCTGTTTTTCAATCCCAAAATTGTTTTCTGGAGGTGCCCAATCCCTGCTCCATCCATCAGGAAAAGCTGGGAGAGCCAAGCACCAATTTAAGGATTCCAGACAAGCACTGGGAGAGGTGGGATGAATCCACAGACTAAAAACAGGGATGTGGATGCAGCCCAGTCCTTCTCTGGGAATTTGGAGAGAGGGAGAGCCCTGGCACAGAAATCCCTGAATTATTTTGATCCTTTCGTCACAAAATCAGGGAAAATTTGGATTGAAAGGGAACTTTAAAGATCTCATAATCTAAAACCCCTGAAATGAGCAGGGATAAGATTCCCAAATGTGTCTTAAATCCCATAAGAAGGAACCTCTGCAATACTCCAGTTATTGAGGAGCAGGGAAGAGAAAGTCCTTGTGGATCAGGCTTTATCCCAGCCACGATCCAGGAAATTTTTGGGAACAAAAGCAGCTTGCACAGTTAGACAGGATCCTAATAATGAATCTTTGGGTCCCTTTCCCAGGTGTCCCTGGATCCCAGTGGGATCTGCATCCATGAAAAATGGAGTTGAATCCATTCGGGAAGGGGAAACAGTGCTCCAGAATCCTGGAGTGGTTTGGGTGGGAAAGGATCTTAAAGCTCCTCTCCTTCCATGTTCAGGGACACTTCCCACTATCCCAGCTTTCTCCAATCCCCAATGTCCAGCCTGGCTTTGGACACTTCCAGGGATCCAGGGGTAGCCACAGCAAATCTGGGAAACTTTTGCAATTTCTTGGAATTGGCCTTCACCACGGCATTTTTCCTTGGATAGATGTTCCATTTCAACCTCTTCCCACCAGTAGCTTCTGTGGGATAGGGATATTTGACAAATATTATTTACCTTTTATAGATGCTTATATTGTATGGATATTTATAATTTTATATATTTCTATTATATCGATATTTATATTTTTTATATATTTATACTGTATGGGCATTTCTATTGTATGGATAATAATATTTTTATGTATTTCTATTGCGTGGATATTTATATTCTATGGATGTTTATATTTTTATACATTTCTATTGTAAGGACATTTATATTGTATTGATATTAATATTTTTTATGTATTTCTATTGTAAGGACATTTGTATTCTATGGATGTTTATATTTTTATATATTTCTATTGTAAGGACATTTACATTGTATTGATATTAATAATTTGTATGTATTTCTATTGTATGGACACTTGTATTCTATGGATATTTATATTTTTATGTATTTCTATTGTATGGACACTTGTATTCTATGGATATTTATATTTTTATGTATTTCTATTGTAAGGACACTTGTATTCTATGGATATTTATATTTATATTTTTATATATTTCTATTGTATGGACATCTATATTCTACGGATATTTATATTTTATAGATATTTTATGGATGTTTTTCCATTCCCAGTCTAAATTCCTCCACAGCATTGCAGAGCTGCTTCCCTCCAGCAGCAGGCAGGGAGCAAACACCTCCATTCCCCAAAGAATTCCTTGGATTTTAGAAGAGGCGCTGCAATCTCAGCATCCCAAACTCCGCCGTGATCCAGCAGGAAGGGAGGAGGCCTCTCTCCAGGACCTCACTCGGATTCCAGCCTGCTCCCGCTGCTCCCAGGTGGGATTTCCCTGCTCCAACCCTATTTATAAACCCCAATTGTTATCCGGGAGCAAGGAGCCGAAAAGGAGCAGAGGGAAATTTCCATGGAATGCTCAGGAAGCGGCTCTCAATGGCCAGACAGAGCGGCAGCCTCCGAAGGAGCCTCCTGGGAAAAAGGAGGGATTTCCCCCTCCTGAGTCACGCTCTGTTGGGATGGACACGGGCAAAAACATCCAGGAGAGGAGGTCCTGGAATGATGCCAAAATCCATGGATTTGGAGAGGTGCTGGCAGCGGATTCACCATCCCAGTTTCCTGGAAATTCTAAGGGAAATTCAGTTTAATCCTATCGGCAGCAAGGACAAGCTCAAGACCCTCCAATCTGAGCAGGGAAAAGGGGAAAATCCCTGGAATTCAGAGGAATTCTGTTTCCGTGAGGGAATTGCAGGCTGATAGGACACAAATCCCTACGAAGCTTGGATGCGTAAAGGAAAATCTATTTTTCACTGGATCTGGTTTATTTATTTTCATCCAATTAAAAGTGTTTAATTTAAATTAAATTAATTTGTGTGCTGGGCACTCCTGAGGTGACACCTGGAATTCCGTGTCCGGTGGCAGGACATGGAGGAGTTGGAGCATGTCCAGGGAAGGGAACGGAGCTGGGAAGGGGCTGGAGAATCCCTGAGGAGCTGGGAAGGGCCTGGAGAATCCCTGAGGAGCTGGGAAGGGGCTGGAGAATTCCTGAGGAGCTGGGAAGGGGCTGGAGAATCCCTGAGGAGCTGGGAAGGGGCTCAGCCTGGAGAAAAGGAGGATCCACAGGGATCTTTTCCATCTCTGAAATTCCCTGACAGGAGGAGGATTTGGGATCCACTGTCAGGGAACAACAGGAAAAGAGGGAACGGCCTCAGGCTGTGCCAGGGGAGGCTCAGGCTGGACATCAGCAGGAATTTCCTCATGGAAAGGGCGGTCAGGCATTGGAATTGCCCTGGGAATGGTGGAGTCCCCATCCCTGGTGGCATCCAAGCCAGTCCTGGATGTGGCACCAAGTTTTTCTGGGAATCTGTGCTGCAGCCTCCCCATCCTCACAGGGAAGAATTTTTCCTGGTGTTGAGGGATTTTCCCTGCCCTTTGTGTGATTTTTATGCCAATCCCACATGGATCCTCTGTCCCTAAATTGGTTTTTGAGATCTGACTTTGAAGCCTCTTATTCTCCCTGCTGATGGAACTGGGATTTTGAGAGCCATTCCCTCAGTTCCAGGGATACTCCAAGAGCCAATCCCTCAATTTTAGGGACATTCCGTGACCCAATCCCTCATTTTTAGGGATTCTCTAAGAGAAAATCCCTCAATTTTAGGGATATTCCATGACCCAATCCCTCCGTTTTCAGATACCTCCAAAAAACAATCCCTCAATTCTAGGGATTCTCCAAGAGTCGATCCCTCAAGTTTAGGGATGTTCCATGACCCAATCCCTGGATTTTAGTGATTCTCCACCCTGGGAACAATAAACACCTTGGAGTCAGGCAGATCCTGTCCCTCAGGCATGGATGATCCACAAGGATGGGGATAAGGATCCATCACTGGGAGATGGATTTAAATGGAGTTTATATCTATTCCCATGGAAGAATTTGGGAAAAGTGGCACCTGGAGAAGCCCTGAAGATTCCGAGGTTAAGTTTTGCTCTTGGAAATGACAACTGTGGATCCATGGATGATGAAAAACCTGGAGAAATGCTTGTGAAGAAAAGGCCTTTAGGGAAATCAGGAACCTTGGGGTGCTGATCAGTGTTGGACCCTAAATTTCTCAATCAATGGATTGTAATTAATTGGTGCATTCCATGCAAGGGAATTCCAAGACTTCCTTAATTTCCTCCTGTAGATCCCTTGTCCAAGGCTAATTAAGGATATTAGGGAAAAAACACCCCTTGGGATATTTGTGGATCTGTTTGCAGCAAAATCTAATTAATAGTCCATTGAAACTGAAATCTAATAATTGCAATTTAACAAGATCATAGAATTGCAGGATTATTAAGGTTGGAAAAGCCCTCCAGGATCACGTTCCTGATTCCCAACCTTTTCAAAACCATGGGAATATCAGAGTCGGCCGTGGCAACGAATTTATTTGTTGTTGCAAATCTTCTCTTTCCAAGAGCTGTTGGAAACAACTTCCGACCTTGGACCTGGTGCCACAGAATGTTGTGGATGTTACTCAGCCCCTGGAATTGCCCAGAATTTCCTGGAAATTCTGAGAGAAATTCAGGAAGCTCAGTGGACGACGTGAGCGATCCCTGATTATTTTTACGATTATTGCTACGAATGTTTTTGCATGGTGGCAAACAAAGGGTCATAAATCCCATGATTGTGGGAGAAACTTCTCTGGATCTGGATCCCTGGGGATTTTTCCAGGTATCCACCGGGTTTACTTGGCTTGGTTAAGCCCGGCTTGTTTTTGCAGCTCAGATCAAAACATTCTCCAAGCCCCACGCCAAGGCCAGACCAAGGAAAGCCAAATTTGAGTTGTTTTTGTTTATTCCCACATGGAGAAATCCAGGAGAACCCGGGCACCCCAGGTCTGCCCCACACAGCTCCAGGGGCTGGTTTGCCTCTGGAATGAGCAAAGGGGAATCCGGGGGAATTTGTGGCATTTTGCTCCATCCTTGGAAAGATTGGACATTGGGGCTTGGATCCACCTGGGACAGTGGGAGGTGTCCCTAAACATGGAATGGGGTGGGAATGGGATGGGATTTAAGGTCACTTCCAATCCAAATCATTCCAGGGTTCTGGAGCCCCTCTGCTCTGGGAGAGCTGGGAATGTTCCCCTGGAGAAGGGAAAAATCCAGGGAATCCTCAGAGTCCCTGGAGGGGCTCCAGGAGAGCTGCAGAGGGACTGGGGACAAGGGACAGAGGGACAGCACCCAGGGAATGGCTCCCACTGGGAAAGGGGAGATTGGGCTGGGATCTTGGCAAGGAATTCCTGGCTGGGCTGGAATTCCCAGATTTGCTGTGGCTGCCCCTGGATCCCTGGCAGTGCCCAAGGCCAGGCTGGATCCACCTGGGACAGAAGGGTTGGAAAAGGCATTTGGGAAAACTGTGAAGGTCATAAACTGGAGTCAATCTATAAAATATTCCTGCAGTCCTGTTCTGTTCTGCACTGGACACTCAATACCTTTGGATTTTGGGTTTCCAGGAATTTGGGAGAATAGGGACCTGAATGGGGACCTGAATGGGGACCTCGTGTCCTTAAGGGTCCTGCCAGGGCTGTAACGAGGGATGAGACTGATGCCCCTGGATATTGGAATGGGGCTTCCCAAAAACAAATCCAAGCTACAGAAATCCGGATTCCTAAATTCACTCAGAATGACCAAGTCCATGAAGGGTCTGAAATCCCAGGGAGGAGACTTTGTCCAGGGGAGGGGTGGAAACGGAATGAATTTAAGGAAAAGGAAAATTTCAGCTGAATCTCAGGAAGTTTTTCCTGACAGTGAGAAACACAAGGATGCAACGGATCCCCCCGGGGAAACTCTGGGAAGAGCTCGGTTGGAGCTGGACAGAGCAGCAGAGAATAGAAAGAGAAGGAAAAATCTGAGATTGCTCCCATGGGATTCCAGAGGTGACATCAGAGGTGTTCTTTCCATCTCCAGTGTCTCCATGATCAGTCTGGGAGTTAAGGAAATGTGGGAATCACACCCTTCAAATCCCTGGGACAGAAATGATTCAGATGTTCGAGGTGAGGATGGGATAATTCCAAATAGGGTGGGAAGGGGGAATTGTGACAGGATTGGAGTCCAGCAGCTCCTTGGCCTGGAACACATGGGAAAGAGGGAAGTTTGAGAAAAAGGGGGAAAGAGAAGGAAAGGAAAGGAAAGGAAAGGAAAGGAAAGGAAAGGAAAGGAAAGGAAAGGAAAGGAAAGGAAAGGAAAGGAAAGGAAAGGAAAGGAAAGGAAAGGAAAGGAAAGGAAAGGAAAGGAAAGGAAAGGAAAGGAAAGGAAAGGAAAGGAAAGGAAAGGAAAGGAAAGGAAAGGAAAGGAAAGGAAAGGAAAGGAAAGGAAAGGAAAGGAAAGGAAAGGAAAGGAAAGGAAAGGAAAGGAAAGGGAATCCATCCTCAATCCATGGATCCATCCTCTTTCTCTTGGAGGAGAGAACCCTCCCAAAGCCAAACCTTCGGAACATTTCCTGGGAGTTTTCCAAAGAGAATTTGAAGAAGGAACACAGCTGGATTAACACCTGGATAATAATAATAAAAATAATAATAACACTAATGATGTAGTTGATGATGATGATGATAATTATAATAATGATAATAATAATAATTTATTTTAAAATTCCGCCTTGTTCATCCCATCCTTTTCCAACCTGCAGGAACAGGATCAGGGAATTCCACCCGGATCAAGGTGGAACCTCTGATTTTCATCCTCTTCCCAGTTTGAGTGAAATGTTTGGGAAGAGAAGAATTTGGGAATTTTGTGGTTGGGAAGGGGTCCTAGGAGCCAGGAGGGGATGTGGATCAGAGAAGTGAGGAAGCCAAGGCACCTCTTTGGAATATCCACAGCATTCCCTGTGCTCTCCCTGCCAGGATTCAGGAGCAAGGCAGCCCCTCCACACCCCAGCTAAAATCCTGCTGATTCCTGGATTCATCCTCACCTCCCAGAGCCTTGGCTTTGCTCCAGGAATTCGGGATCAGACCCAAGGGAGCCGGGCAGACGCTCCATCCTGTGCAGCCTGAAATTCCCTCCTCTCCCGCCGCCTCTCAGCTGGATCAGCAAAAAAACCGGGATTTTTGCCTTGTCTTGCTTCCCAGAGAGGCTTGGAAAACTTTCATCCCAAGCACGCGTGGTTGTTTTCCTTTAATTCCGTGGGATGCTGCTGGTTTTGAACTCTGCCTGGCTTTTTTTTTTTTTTTCCTAATTTTTTTTTATTTTCCAGAGATGTTTTAGTGCTCTCCAGTTTCCTTGTTTATGGAACAGCTGGAGAGCCGGGGCTGAGGGGGGTGCCATAAAAACCCGATGCAGGATTCTGATGATCCCGATTGTTTTGTTGATGCCGTGCTGGCTGAGCCCCACGCGAGGCAGGAATGAAAAACCTCCGGGATATGTCAGGAATGGGGAGCAAACAGAGACGCTCTGCGGCATTCCCTGAAAAAAAGAAAAAAAAAATTAGGGATAATAAACCAAGATATCCTTTCAAATCCACTCCCAGTTGGTTGGGAAAACATCTGTGTTTGTTTTATCCCGTGGTGGCAGAGATAAGGATCTGGGACAGGGATAATTTTCAAGGAATGTGTTCCTAATAATCAGCTGATATTTAAACACACGATAACTGTCCTATTAAACCCCCTCCCATCGGATTTATTGGATAAGGATTTTCCTGGGCTGCCATTCCCGGTTTTTGAGGATTATCAAAACCATCCCGAAGATTAGCGAGGGGTTTTATCATTCCCACGTTGCCCTCGTTAATCCTTAATAAATCTGCTTCCAATAATCAGCTCTAAATGAGCAGTCGTGGCTTTCAAGATCTGGATTACGGCGACAATTCCCGTGGGAATTGCAAACCTGGCAGAGATCCTGTCAGGAGATTCCAGGGAAGGTTGGGATTGTCCTGCTCACCTCATTGGAAGCTGGTGTCACCTGCAGAACAAGTGGGATGGAGAGGGAATTTTGACAGGACACAGGGAATGGCTTCCCACTGCCAGAGGGCAGGGAGGGGTGGGATATAGGGGAGGAATTCCTGGCTGGGAGGGATTTGGGGCTGGGCTGGAATTCCCAGATTTGCTGTGGCTGCCCCTGGATCCTTGGTAGTGTCCAAGGAAAGGTTGGACACTGGGGCTTGGATCCACCTGGGATAGTGGGAGGTGTCTCTAAACATGGAATGGGGTGGGGATGGGATTTATGGTCACTTTCTACTCAAACCATTCCAGGATTCTGGAGCCCCTCTGCTCTGGAGTCAGGCTGGGAGAGCTGGGAATGTTCCTCCTGGAGAAGGGAAAATCCAGGGAATCCTCAGAGTCCCTGCAGGGGCTCCAGGAGAGCTGGAGAGGGACTGGGGACAAGGGACAGAGGGACAGCACCCAGGGAATGGCTCCCACTGGGAAAGGGGAGATTGGGCTGGGATCTTGGCAAGGAATTCCTGGCTGGGCTGGAATTCCCAGATTTGCTGTGGCTGCCCCTGGATCCCTGGCAGTGCCCAAGGCCAGGTTGGACACTGGGGCTTGGATCCACCTGGGACAGTGGGAGGTGTCCCTCCCCATGGATGGGGTGGGATGGGATGATCCTTAAGGTCCCTTCAATCCAAACCATTCCAGGATTCCTTGACACTGCAAGAGGAGCCAGCTGGGATTATCCCTGTGCAGGTCCATGCTGTCAGGAACCCAAGAAACCAGGAAAGGCTGGAATTCCATGAGAAGACAGGAAAGCCTCCTGGGGCTGTTTTCCCGATAAATCCAACCCCACTCAGAACAGAAATTGTGGAATTCAGCCATGGAGCCGTGCTGGAGGGGGGCACAGATCCAGAGTTTTCCATCCCAGACTCTCGGATTGGATTTCCCAGCAATATTTCCCAATGGAAACCCTTGGGAACAATAATTTTCCAGCAATCCACGAGCTGAGTGCTGAAACCAGGGGTTAATTGCAATTAAGTCTCCACACTGGCGGCTCCCTCTGCCACATCCAGGCCTTTGGATATAAATTATCCTTTGTTTTCATCCCTCTGGTGGAATCAGTGTGGCTGGGGTTATCCAGGAAGAATCCTTAGGGAATATCCTTGGCCAGGCTGGAGGGATCCTTGTCCCTGAGTCCTCCTCTGGGGATTCCCAGGGAATTTGAGTTTTCCAGGTTTTCCTGTCAAAGCCAGCTGTAATCCCAGCTCCAGCTGCAATTGGAATTTTCAAGCCCATCAGCAAAAGGAATAAAGGAGAACTCCAGCCTCCAGCTCAGGAATATCTGGAGTTCTTCCAGGAACAGGAGCAGGGGTAATCCCAGTGCCAAATTTCAATCCTGGTGACAATTCCAAATTGGTGTGGCTGGAGTTATCCAGGGGGAATCCTTAGGGAATATCCTTGGCCAGGCTGGAGGGACCCCTGTCCCTGTGTCCTCCCCTGGGGATTCCCAGGGAATTTTGGGAATCCAGGCTTTCCTGTCAAAGCCAGGCCTTTAATCCCAGTTCCAGCTGCAATTGGAATTTTCAAACCCACCAGGAAAAGGAATAAAGGAGAACTCCAGCCTCCAGCTCAGGAATATCTGGAGTTCTTCCCAGGAACAGGAACAATCCCAAATTTCAATCCCGGTGACAATTCCAAATTGGTGTGGCTGGAGTTATCCAGGAAGAATCCTTAGGGAATATCCTTGGCCAGGCTGGAGGGATCCCTGTCCCTGTGTCCTCCCCTGGGGATTCCCAGGGAATTTGAGTTTTCCAGGTTTTCCTGTCAAATCCAGGCCTGTAATCCCAGCTCCAGGTGCAATTGGAATTATCAGATCCAACACCAAAAGGAATGAAGGAGAACTCCAGCCTCCAGCTCAGGAATATCTGGAGTTCTTCCAGGAACAGGAGCACGGACAATCCCAGTGCCAAATTTCAATCCTGGTGACAATTCCAAATTGGTGTGGCCGGAGTTATCCAGGAAGAATCCTCAGGGAATATCCTTGGGCAGGCTGGTGGGACCCCTGTCCCTGTGTCCTCCTCTGGGGATTCCCAGGGAATTTTAGGGATCTTAAAACCCGGGATGGCTTTTCTGGTTGGGATCTGGCCAAGGAATCTGATCCCAAACTCCCTGGAGCTCCTCAGCCTCTGGATTTGGGAGCTGGGAATGTTGTCCTCACTTTTCCATGGGAGCCTCTGGATCTGGGAATGTTCTCCTCACTTTTCCATCAACAATTCCTGCCTGGCTGCCGATCCCAGCCTGGAGGCCGGGAATGATCCATCCCAGGATTTCCTGGAGCGAGGAGGAAAATCCGTGACCTGGGAATGAAGAAAGGATGGGGTGGGGCAATTCCACCACGGCAGGGTCCGAATTCCCACTCCAGAATATTCCAGGATGTTTGGAAAACTCCCAGCCTAGCCCAAATTCCAGTTGTCCTGCTGATTTATTAGCCTTGGAATTCTGAAGAGGATTTCTCTGGAAAGAACTTTCCCGATTAAACCCAGCCTTGGCAGGAGAACTTCCAAAGGCATCCCAATATTTTTGGTTTGAAACCAGAGCATAACAATTCCATTTTTTCTTTTTTTTTTTTGGAATCTGAATTCCTGCCCAGCACAGGCCAGGGAATGTCATCCCATAATTCCTGTGGCTCAACCTTGTCCTTGGAAAATGCTCCCAAAGTTTGGGATTCACTGAACACTTTTCCTTCTTCTCCAGTGTTTTCCTATTTTTTTATTTTTTTTTTGGATGGTTGAGGTTTTTTTGGATGAAATTTGGACAAAGTTTGGACACTTTGGAGGAAACTTGATCGCAGTAATTCCTGTGGTTGGTTTATTTAGGAAAAATCTGCTCCCTGTTTTTTGGAGTCACGGCTTGGAGAAATATTTGACCTCTGGAATCCTTCACGATCTGGATTTGACCTGGGTGCGACCGATTTTTGCTGGAAATTCCAGACAAATCAGGAATTCATTATGGAATTCCTGAGCCACAGAATTTTTTTTTTTTGTTTTTGGAGAACCAAAATGGATTAAAAAAAAGTTTAACTCTGGGTCTGAATTGTGAAATTTGGATGGATTTGAAATTTTTAAATTTCAAACTTGATCCCAGTAATTCCTGTGGTTGGTTTATTTAGGAAAAATCTGCTCCCTGTTTTTTGGAGTCATTTAAATTTTTAAAATTCAAATGGGAACAAAATTCCAAATCAAGTGGAATGTTGAGGGAAAAGCAGAATTCGGAATTAGGAATTTAGGAATTTTGACTTTTTCCAATGATTTTTTATTTAATTAAATTATTTTTTGGGGGGGGGGAAGAGTTAATTGTTGACACTGAGAGAATTCCCCGAGTTGCCAAAATTGTAGGAAAATTTCCAGATTCTTCTGGTGCCACTTTGAACCAAAAATTCCTGGCAGCTTCCTTGGGAAAAATCACATTCCAACCTGGATTTCTCCTGGAGGAAACTCAGGGACATCCTTTCACAAATTCCTTTTTTGTGCCAGCCGTGGATTTTCCTGCTTTTCCATGTGTTTGTGCAATCCCAAATCCAAGAATAAAGGAAGGAGGGATGGAACATTCCCAGAGCTGCAGGATGCTCTGGGAAAGGAAAGTTTCCTTTTCTCTTCCCATCGTTTGGGATTGGGCAAAAAAAGGATTTGGAACAGTTTCTTAGGAATCAGAACTTTCCCAGAGCTATCCTAAAATATTCCCAATTCTAGGATATTGGGAATATTTTATTTTCATTTTTATTAATATTTTAATTTTTAATTAATTAATTAAAAAATTAATATTAATTAAAAAATTAATTTAAAAATTAATTAATTAATTAATTAATTTAAAAATTAATATTTAAATTTTTTTAAATTAATATTTTAATATTTTAGGATCCAAAGGAATTTTGTCCAGTTGGACAAGTGAAGGCAGGAGCTCAACCGAGCCCAGCAACCTGGAAAACTCCACTCCAAAGGCTGAGAATTCCCAAAAAATTATTCTAAACCACCAACAATTCCTTTTTCCAGTTGGGACAACTCAAAATTTCCACTTTTTTTTTCCGGAATAAAAGGCAAAAAGCACTTTTTTTGATGGAGCACCAGGGTGACCTTTCCCAGAAAATCAACCCTGGGCAGCTCCGGTGACATTTCCGAAGCTCAGAGCTCCAAGGAATCCGTGGGGAGAGGAGCTGGAATGATGCTGATTCCTTTGGAAGGGCCCTGGATCACTGCAGGCTCTTCCCGGTGACAGAGCTCTTTGTCACCTGCTCCTTTCCCAATTTTTTTGGCAGATTTTTTCCCTCCAGATCCGCAGAAAACGGAAAAAGTTCGGAAAACAAGGTTTGGGGAGGGAGGTGGAATTTTTCCTCTTTCTCGGTTCTCTTTACTCCTCAAATCTTTGATTTTTTTTCTTTTAATCTCCACCTCGAATTCTGGGATTTTGTTGGGTTCTCAGGCAAAAAAGTGGCATACACTAAAATGAAAAAATATTCCAGAATTCCTTTAAATTTATGGAAAACACGGGAATTTTTCCTCTCACTGAAATCCAAATAATTAAACACCAAAAAAAATTCCACAAAAGCTAAAAAAGGGGGAATTGTGTCTTGAAGGGAAAACTAAAAGTGCTTCAATCTGGAGTTGATCCCAGTCAGGAAAACACTTGGATTTTTAGGGAATGGTGATTTCTGCTCATTTCCAGGGGGAATTTGACATCACAACAGATCCCAGAATTCTCCTGGCACTTGGGTTTCCCTGCCATCCCTTAGATTTCAGTGAGGAAAAACGGGATTGGATCCTTCCTAGGAATTTTCTTTGGGAATGTGATGTCTTCCCTGTCTCCTGGTGTTATCCAGCCTGACTGGGAATGGCTCAGCTTAGGATTGGTTTTAATCTCAGTAGGGATAAAAACATTCCGAAGGGATAAATTTGTTATTTAGAAATTAGAAAGTAAAATAGAAATTAAATTGGAATTTCAGGGAGGTGATGGAAGCTGGGAAGGGATTGGGATCCCACCAAATTTTTCCTTTGATAAATCCATGGAGGGAGAGAAAACAAATATTTATTATGTTTGCCGTTGAGGGAATTTCTGGGAATTCTCCTCTGCTTGATCCAATTAAAACCAGGCAGGGAATTCCCAGTTCAGCAGAGTCACAGAAACCCCATTCCCAGCCTCTGGAAAGGGCTTGGAAAAAGCTGGGATGGTGGAAGGTGTCCAAGCCCATGGATGGATGGTCCTGAAGGTCCTTCCCATCCCAACCCATTCCAGAATTCCAGGATTCCATCCCAGTCCTACCCTGAAACTCCCTTGGCCAAGTGGAGGTTGCAGGACCAGTGGAAAATCCCTTTCTTTGTGTTTTTTGGGTTTTTTTTTTTGTGGGATCTGGACCATTCCCACTTGGAATTAGAGGATAAGGAATCTCTGAAAGGTGGATTTTTAAGGAAAGGAAAAGGTGGAATGGGATTTACACCTCAGTGAAATATTTTTACCTGAAAGCATCTCATTCCGAGAGGGGAGTGATCCCAAATTATTGAGCAGTTATCCCAAATTATCAAGCAGTTATCCCCAATTATTAAGCAGTTATCCCAAAATTTTGAGCAGTTATCCCAAGTTATTAAGCAGTTATCCCAAAATTTTGAGCAGTTATCCCAAGTTATTAAGCAGTTATCCCAAAATTTTGAGCAGTTATCCCCAATTATTTACCAGTTATCCCAAAATTTCAAGCAGTTATCCTCAATTATTAAGCAGTTATCCCAAAATTTTGAGCAGTTATCCCCAATTATTTACCAGTTATCCCAAAATTTTGAGCAGTTATCCCAAGTTATTGAGCAGTTATCCCAAATTATTGGGCAGTTATCCCAAATTTCGAGCAGTTATCCCCAATTATTAAGCAGTTATCCCAAAATTTTGAGCAGTTATCCCCAATTATTAACCAGTTATCCCAAAATTTCGAGCAGTTATCCCAAATTATCAAGTAGTTATCCCCAATTATTAAGCAGTTATCCCAAAATTTTGAACAGTTATCCCAAGTTATTGAGCAGTTATCCCAAGTTATTGAGCAGTTATCCCAAATTATCAAGCAGTTATCCCCAATTATTTACCAGTTATCCCAAAATTTCGAGCAGTTATCCCAAGTTATTGAGCAGTTATCAAAAGTTAACAAGCAGTTCACATATTTTTGACCAGTTATCCCAAATTTTTTAGCAGTTTTTCCTGGACAAGACATTTCCTTTTCCTTTTCATCAAAAAGGTTAGAAAAGTATGGAAAAGGTTGGATTTTTAGGAATATTTCTTCACTAAAAAGGTTGGAAAGCCATGGAAAATGTTGGAATTTTTGGGAATATTCTTCACCAAAAGGGTTGGAAAGCCATGGAAAATGTTGGAATTTTTGGGAATATTCTTCACCAAAAGGGTTGGAAAGCCATGGAAAATGTTGGAATTTTTGGGAATATTCTTCACCAAAAGGGTTGGAAAGCCATGGAAAAGGTTGGAATTTTTGGGAATATTCTTCACCAAAAGGGTTGGAAAGCCATGGAAAAGGTTGGATTTTTGGGAATATTTCTTCACCAAAAGGGTTGGAAAACCATGGAAAAGGTTGGATTTTTGGGAATATTCTTCACCAAAAGGGTTGGAAAACCATGGAAAAGGTTGGATTTTTGGGAATACTTCTTCCTCAAAAGGGTTGGAAAGCCATGGAAAAGGTTGGATTTTTGGGAATATTTCTTCACCAAAAGGGTTGGAAAACCATGGAAAAGCCTTTTCAGGAAGCTGTGGGAATTCTTGGATCCCTGGAAATCGTGGATTTGCTTGGGGACAGGGTTTGGTGGGTTGACCTTTGGGCTTGATGGTCCCAGAGTCTCTTTTCCAAAATAATTCCGTGATTCCAAAATAAAAATGAAACCTTCTCAAAATTCCGAGGTGGAGGAAATTTGTGGCTCCTCCCACGTTGGGTCCAACCTGCTCAAAACCCAAAATGAGCCCAAAAGGATCTGGGAATTCCACGGGATAATGGTGGGCTCTGGATGGGAGAGATGGAAACATTTCAGGGAATTTTTTTTAAGGAAAAACAAAATTCCCTAATGTTGAGAAGCCTTTTCATGGCAAGAGACATTTCCAGGTTCCAGGGACAGGTTTGGAGCATTTTCCAGTGGGAATTTTCTCCATGGGGGATGCCTGGAGCCAGTTTTTCCATCAATATCCATCCATATCCAAGAAAGACTTGGAAGTGAAATCTCCGGCCTCGCTGGGTGTCAGGAAATCCTGACTGTCAAATAAATCCCGGGAATAATTATTTTCCTTTGAATTTATTTACATTTGAAATTAAAAATAAAAATAAAAAAGAAATTGGGGAATAATTACAAGAACCGGGACATTTTTGGTAAAACAAAGCCATTTCATCCCAATGTTTATTCCTTATTTATTCATCTTTGGGAAAAGGGGACAGATTTAATGGAAGAATTCCAGGCACATTCCAAGCTTTTCCCATAAGAATCAAGGGGAAACTCTGGGGAGTCACTCCCCCTCTAAAAGGGGAAAATATCTCCATGAAATTCCAAACCTTTTGGGAAAAGGGAACAGATTTATTGGAAGAATTCCAGGTACGTTCCAAGCTTTTCCCATAAGAATCAAGGGGGAACTCTGGGGAGTCACTCCCCTCTAAAAGGGGAAAATATCTCCATGGAATTCCAAACCTTTTGGATAAAAAAAGGTTTGGAATTGAAAATTTCAAAATGAAATTTCCTGGGATGAGGGAACTGAGCACTTCTGACTTCCAAGGAGCTCCAAAATCCTCCCAAAAACAGAGCCTTGACCCAAACTGGTGAAAATCATGGAAAAATCTCAAGGATCAGAGGTTTTACCTCAAAATTTCCTTCCCTGGAATTCTGAGATGAACAATCTCGCTGCTCCTTTGAATCCTGGAATAACAGGGATAAATCAGGAATGGCACCCAAAATTCCTTCTCCTGCTTCCCATTTTCCACGGGATGGTTCCAGGCGGGATAACTGGAATGAAATCCTCCTCTTGCCATTGGAATCACGGCCTGGAATCCCGCCTGGAATCCAGGGATAGCAGCAGGGGGACGCCTCAAGTGGGGGTTAATCCATCCCATTCCCAGATCCTTCATCCCATTGGCTCTGTCGGGGCTCTGGGTTTTATTTTTAACTCCTGTGGAAAGCTCTGCTTTGTTTTCCTCACTGCTCCCAGATGAAAGTCGGAATTCCGGCCTTATCCGCTGCCAGCCTGGGGTGCAGTTGGAATTTTGAGGGGCATTTTCCCCTCTCCTTTGTCTCCCAGTTGAGAAATTTCTTCCCATTCCTTCCAAAGTGGAAGCATTCCCACCTTGCTCTTTCCTCGGAAAAAGAAAAATCTCAAAAAATTCCAGTGTTATCCATGCAGTTGGATTTTTGAGGGGCAATTTTCCCTTTCCTTTTTCTCCAGTTGAGAAATTCCTTCCCAATCTTCCCAAAGTGGCAGAATTCCCAGCTTGCTCTTTCCTTGGAAAAGGAAAAATTCCCAAAATTCCATTGCTATTCATGCAGCTGGATTTTTGAGGGGCATTTTTCCCTTTTTCTCCAAGTTGAGAAATTCCTTCCCAATCTTCCCAAAGAAGCATTCCCAGCTTGCTCTTTCCTTGGAAAAGGAAAAATCCCAAAAAACATCCAGCATCATTCATGTCCAATTGGATTTTTGAGGGGCATTTTCCCCTTTCCTTTTTCTCCCAGTTGAGAAATTCTTCCCATTCCTTCCAAAGTGGAAGGATTCCCACCTTGCTCTTTCCTTGGAAAAGAAAAATCTCAAAAATTTCCAGTGTTATCCATGCAGTTGGATTTTTGAGGGGCAATTTTCCCTTTCCTTTTTCTCCAAGTTAAGAATTTCCTCCCAAATCTTCCCAAAGTGGAAGCATTCCCACCTTGCTCTTTCCTTGGAAAAAGGAAAACCCCAAAAATTCCAGTGTGGAATTCGACTGGATCCAACCCCTGAGCGCTCTGAGGAAACAAACCCATGCCACATGAGGAAAACATCCCTGCTTGGAGTGAGAACCTGCAAAAATTCCCCTTTTCCCCTGGAAAACCTGGAATTCAATGGAAAACATCCCTGTTTGGGGTGAGAACCCCCAAAAATTCCCCTTTTTCCCTGAAAAACCTAGAATTCAATTGAAAACATGGAAAACATCCCTTTTTGGGGTGAGAACCTCCAAAAATTCCACTTTTTTCCTGAAAAACCTCGAATTGAATGGAAAACATCCCTGTTTGGGGTGGGAACTTCCAAAAATTCCCCTTTTTCCCTGGAAAACCTGGAATTCAATGGAAAACATGGAAAACATCCCTGTTTGGGGTGAGACCCTCCAAAAACTCCCCTTTCCCCACAAAAACCTGGAGTTCAATGGCAAACATGGAAAACATCCCTGTTTGGGGTGAGAACCTCCAAAAATTCCCCTTTTCCCTGGAAAACATCCCTGTTTGGGGTGAGAACCTCCAAAAATTCCCCTTTTTTCCTGGAAAACCTTGAGTTCAATGGAAAACATGGAAAACTCCTGTTAGGGGTGAGAACCTCCAAAAATCACCTTTTCCCATGGAAAATCTGGAGTACAATGGAAAACATGGAAAACTCCTGTTTGGAGTGAGAACCTCCAAAAATTCCCCTTTTTCCCTGAAAAACATGGAATTCAATGGCAAACATGGAAAACATCCCTGTTTGGGGTGAGAACCTCCAAAAATTCCCCTTTTTCCCTGGAAAACCTTGAGTTCAGTGGAAAACATGGAAAACTCCTGTTAGGGGTGACAACCTCCAAAAATCACCTTTTCCCATGGAAAATCTGGAGTACAATGGCAAAATATGGAAAACTCCTGTTTGGAGTGACAACCTCCAAAAAATCCCCTTTTTCCCTGGAAAACATCCCTGTTTGGGGTGAGAACCTCCAAAAATTTCTCTTTTTCCCTGGAAAATCTGGAGTTCCATGGAAAACATGGAAAACTCCTGTTTGGGGTGAGAACCTCCAAAAATTCCACTTTTTCCCTGAAAAACCTGGAGTTCAATGGAAAACTCCTGTTTGGGGTGAGAACCTCCAAAAATCACCTTTTCCCATGGCAAATCTGGAGTACAATGGCAAAATATGGAAAACTCCTGTTTGGGGTGAGAACCTCCAAAAATTCCCCTTTTTTCCCAGGAAAACCTGGAGTTGGGCTGGGATCTGGACACCCCGGGAGCCGTTTCCTGGATTTTTTTCCCTGGATTTCGGGCCAGGGTTCAGGCAGGGGCCAGGGCACGGAAGTGTCAAAATGAGGGATGGCCGTGGGGGTCACCTCTCCTTTGGACTCCAGCGCCGCTTTTCCGTGGGCTGGGAAATGAAGAGGTGGGAAGGAGATTTATTCGTCCCCCCGGCCCGGTAGTTCCTTGTTAGGTTAAATTCCCTGATTTCCGGCTACACAAGTGCTTGTTAAAATAAAATCCCTGGAAAAATTCCCCCGGGAGCGCTCCGTCTTCCCCAGCCCAACATTCCCGGGGAGTGGAAGGGGGTGAGGTGTGATGGATTTGTGCAAAATCAAATTAATCCTCCCAAAAAAAAGAGGAATTCTTGGGAATTTGGTTTGTTCGAGGTGTTTTGTGTGGAAAAAAGAGGAATTCTTGGGAATTTGGTTTGTTCGAGGTGTTTTGTGTGGAAAAAAGAGGAATTCTTGGGAATTTGGTTTGTTCGAGGGAATAATTACAAAAACCGGGAGATTTTTGTTAAAACG
Source organism: Geothlypis trichas (assembly GCA_009764595.1). Taxonomy (NCBI): domain Eukaryota; kingdom Metazoa; phylum Chordata; class Aves; order Passeriformes; family Parulidae; genus Geothlypis; species Geothlypis trichas. Next base: position 1,259,384 of record CM019905.1, on the reverse strand, counting down.
AAGCCATGTCATCCCAATGTTTATTCCTTATTTATTCATCTTTGGGAAAAGGGAACAGATTTAATGGAAGAATTCCAGGCACATTCCAAGCTTTTCCCATAAGAATCAAGGGGGAATCTCTGGGGAGTCACATTCATTTTGGAAATTTCAATTTCAAACACCGTTCAAGGTGTTTTGTGTGGAATTCCCAGATCCCTGTTCCATGCATTCTGTTTCTTTGTTTGCACAGAGATGTTCTGCCTTTCCCTTAAAAAATGGAAAAAACCATGAAAAAATGTCTTTTTTCCATTTTTTAACCACCCTCCCAGGCTTTTCCACAGGTAATTCCCAATAATTTTCCCTGGGTTGGCTCTGTCCTCTGCCCAAAACTTTCACCAGGATTGTCCCAAAGAAGCAGCAGGAAAATCCATGATGTGTTCAACGTCCCCCTTTTTTCCAGGCTATCAAATCCCAAAACTTTTATCCACATCCCTCAAACTCCAGTGGGAATTCTGAGCCAAATCAGCCACAAATCCCCCCAAAACTGGGGATTCCTCCCTATTCCCTTTATCCCAGTATCCTGCCAGCCCCATTCCCAAAACCCTTCTTCCCATTTTTCTGCACTCCCTGGTCCCATTTTCTTACTACACCCCACAAATCCCCGCAGACTGAACTTGCTCTGAGGATATTCCACATTCCCTATCCTGCTCTCCCTGCATCCCAAAGTTTTGGCCCCATTCCCGTGTCCCAGTCCAGATTCAACCCTGGGAAGCTCCATGGGGGAGATGGGACCTGAGGAGCCCAGCCAGGATCAGCCCAACCTCTCCATATCCAGGAGATTGGGATCCCCTCCACTGATGTTTGGGAATGGGGGCGGCACAGCAGGACCAGGATTGGGATCTCTGGTTTTCAGCAGTCCAGAGTTTTCCATGTTTTTCATGGAATCTTGGAATGGGTTGGGTTGGAAAGAGCACAAAGATGATCCTGTTCCACCCCATCCATGGGCAGGGACAGCTCCCACTGTCCCAGGTGGATCCAGCCTGGCCTTGGGCACTGCCAGGGATCCAGGGGCAGCCACAGCAAATCTGGGAATTCCAGCCCAGCCAGGAATTCCTTGCCAAGATCCCAGCCCAATCTCCCCTTTCCCAGTGGGAGCCATTCCCTGGGTGCTGTCCCTCTGTCCCTTGTCCCCAGTCCCTCTCCAGCTCTCCTGGAGCCCCTCCAGGCACTCTGAGGATTCCCTGGAATTTTCCCTTCTCCAGGGGAACATTCCCATCCTGGCTCCAGAGCAGAATCCCAGATTGGTTTGGTTTGGGAGTGACCCTAAATCCCATCCCATTCTCCCCATCCATGGGCACCTTCCCCTATCCCAAGTTGCTCCAAATCCCACCCAACCTTTCCTTGGACACTTCCCGAGATCCAGGGATGAGCAGGAACCTCCTCAGGATTTTTCCTGCAGCTGAGGCCGCACAAACTCTTTATCCCCTCCCTTTCCCTTCCCAAAATCCCACTCCCCCCTCGGCGATGCCTGGAACCAACCCCTCCCTCCAGTTTAGTCCCGGGGCTGGGACAAAGCTCCCATTGTGTGCCTGGATTATCCCGACTGCCGGACGAGGCGCAAAACCGGTGATAGGGGAGCCCTGAAAATGTTAAAGACAGAACTCTAAAATGCCAGGATTTGTGTTTGCTCAGATCACTGCACCTGCTTGAGCAGTATGATCAATGATAGAATTGTTAGATGTGATGATTGTTTAGTAATTAAGTATAATTATTATATAACCAGAAGAAGAATCGTGAGAAACTATGTTGGGAATTTAACGGGGGCTATGTTTAGCTGAAATCTATGTATACAATAGAACAACGTAAGTTTAATAATTAACATGAACGTTATGTAACGATAGAGTATAAAACACCTTCACCTCGAATGTATGGTCGGAATTAGATTTGGGTTGTAATCCCCTGTCACCCTGGTTTTTTAAGATTCTCAAGGCCTTCTGATGTTGACATCCTTGTAAGGAACTTTATCACAGATGTCGCTATCGGACACGAAGGAACACGAGCACACAGCTCTCAAGGTGAAGGAAAAAAGGGACCTTTATTTTTCTGACTCCTATATTTATAGTTTTACAAAGGTGACAGTGGGTTGGAGGGTGACAGTGCCACCTCTCCAATGACACTGGTTACACCAACAGTCCATCAACTCTCTCCTCCTCCATCGAAGGAATGGAAACAATAAGTTATTTACAAGAAAGTGCGTGATGAAGTTCCTTACAGGAACGTCAACATCAGAAGGCCTTGAGAACCTTAAAAAACCAGGGTGACAATACCCCAATTCCCAGAGCTCTTAACAAAAGCACCGCATAGAATCGCTCGGTGATGATGTGATTTTGAACGCTAACACCACCGGGAATGCCGGAGGATGCTCGGAGGGAGCAGAGGGCGCATCCCGAGCAGAGGAGAGCGGGAGCGGAGCCCGCGGCATCCCCGGGGAGCGCCTGTCGTGCCCGGGGAGCGGAGATTGAGGAGCTGCCCGGAGCTCGCAGACGTTACCTCAGCTCGCACCGCCGGCCCAGCGCTGCCGGGGCCCGCAGCGGATCCTCCCCGCCCCGGCCAAGCCCGAGCCATGAATCACGGCCGGCTCCGACCGACCCCGGCGCGGGGGAAGCGATGGCACGGAGCGCTGCGGGCTGAAAAAAGTGGCTTTTCCCCTTTTCTTTCCTTTTCCCCCCTCTTTTCTTTCATTTTCCCCCCTTTTATCCTCCTTATCTCCCCCTTTTGCCTTTTTTCCTCCTTTTTCTCCCTCCTTTTTTCCTCCTTTTTCCCTCCTTTTCACCTTTGGCTTTTCCCCTTTTCTTTCCTTTTCCCCTCTCTTTTCTTTCATTTTCCCCCCTTTTACCCTCCTTTTCTCCTCCTTATCTCCCCCCTTTTGCCTTTTTTCTCCTTTTTTCCCCTCCTTTTTTCTCTCTTTCCCCCTCCTTTTCACCTTTTTTCTCCCTTTTTTCCTTTTTATATTTTCCCCCTTTTTTTCTCTTTTCTATTTATTTCTCTTTTTTCCCCTTTTCTATTTCTTCCTTTATCCATTTTTCCCTCCTTTTTTTCTCTTTTTCCCCCCTCCTTTTCACATTTTTCTCCCTTTTTTCCTTTTTATAATTTCCCCCTTTTTTCTCTTTTCTATTTATTTCTCTTTTTTCCTTTTCTATTTTTTCCTTTCCCCTTTTTTCCCCTTCCCCTTTTTTTCTTTTTCTCTTTTCCCTTTTGTTCCCTTTGCTCTTTTTTCTCCTTTTTTTCACCTTTTTTCCTCATTTTTTCCTTCTTCCCTCCGTTCCCCCCTTTCCCCCTTTTCCATTTTTTCTCCTTTTTTCTTCCCCTTAGTCCCCCCTTTTTCCCTTTTTCCCCTCCTTCTTCCCCTTTTACCTTTTTTCTCCTTCCTTATTTTACCCATTTTTCCCATTTCCCTTTTTCCCCCTATTTTTCTTTTTTCCCCTCTTCTTCCCCTTTTCCTGCACTTTTCGCTTTTTCTTTCCCCATTTCCCCCTTTCTCCCTTTTTTTCTTTTTCCAATGAGGGACTCAGTGAGGTTTTCCCTTGTTTGTTTTTATTCCCCCTCCTCATTCTTTCTCACTTTTTTTTCCCATTAAAACAAAATTCCCAGTTCCCTGATTTCAGACCCAGCTGCACTAAACGGGAACAGACTCTGTGCCATGAAAATAAAATTTCTCCCAAATTTGTCTCAATTTTGTCCCAATTTTTTTCCACAATTTGTTCCCAATTTTGTCCCAGCCGTGTCCCAAACTTCTCCCGCTCTGGAAAAACAGCACATCCCGGCCGCTCCAGGGCAGGAATGAAACCACGAGAATATTTTACCCACATTTAGGGTAATTTACAGCCCATTCACAACTGAGAAAAACAAAGATTGCCCCAGGATCCTGCAGGAAGCAGAGGGATGCTGGGAACTGCATCCCAGGTTTCCAAAATCATTCCAGACGGAAAGAGCTGCTGGTGGAGCTCCAAATGGGATCACGGTGGCCTTGGGGACATCTCCAGGGTCACCCGTGCCAGGAATCCTCTGGAATCCCATCTCCACCTCCCTCCATGGGGACAATTCCCAGGATTTCTGGGCACTTCCAGCCCCCTAGGCTCTGCTGTCCCATCTCCCCAGGAGAAGCAGATTTCCTGCTTCCATCCCCACCACTGGAAACCCTTGGAAAACCCAGGAATTTCACCCCGAACGTGTTTTTTCCAAGTTGAAAAGGCGAAGGCAGTGGAAAGGGATCCATTAAGGAGGTTTAATCTTTCCCTGAGGTGCTGTGGTTTGGGAAGAGGGAGGAGGAGGAGGAACGCTCTGTCTTCTGGACGGATCGGGGTTGTTTTTTCCTGTCCCCACAAGAAAAATTTAGGAATAAACCCAGGATTTGCCTCCAGCTTCCCTCTGGATGTTCTCTCATTGTTCAGATGCCCAGCGAGCATCCATCAGGCTCTGTCATCCCCAATCCATGTTTTTACCGGGAAAAACAGCAAATAAACGACTCCAGCTCCTCCCAGACCTTTCCCGCCCCTGTTATTTAAACACAAACCAGATTTTGGTGCTAAAAATGGCAGCTTCGGGGTCATTATCTCCCACGGAAAGCGCTGATTTTGGGATGAATCCTTGTTTTCCTTCATTTTGGAAGGGAAAAAGGATGAGCTGCCCAGGATCCGTTAAAGCAACATTTGTTTACAGCCACAGCTCCGAACAATTCCCAACTCCTTCCACATTCCCAGTGGAGATCAGGCAGCTCCCAAGCTTTGATCCAGAGCTTCCCAGAACCTCTCCCTCCAAGGAGAAACTTGGAGGGAATTCTGGGGCTCATGTTGTAAACAACCTCCATGAAACTCCCAAAAAAAGCAGGAATTCCTTATGGAAAACACCCCAGGAAAACACCTCTTGCTCCAAGGACAAACTTGGAGGGAATTCTGCAGATGGCATTGTAAACAGCCACCCCAAAGCTCCCAAAAAAGCAGGAATTCCTTATGGAAAACTCCCCAGGAAAACACCTCTTCCTCCAAGGACAAACTTGGAGGGAATTCTGGGGCTCATGTTGTAAACAACCTCCCTGAAGCTCCTCAAAAAAGCAGGAATTCCTTATGGAAAACACCCCAGGAAAACAGCTCTTCCTCCAAGGACAATATTGAAGGGAATTTTGGGGCTGGCATTGAAACAGCCTCCATGAAACTCCCAAAAAGCAGGAATTCCTTATGGAAAACACCTCTTCCTCCAAGGACAAACTCTAAGGGAATTCTGGGGCTCATGTTGTAAACAACCTCCATGAAGCTCCCCAAAAAAGCAGGAATTCCTTATGGAAAACACCTCTTCCTCCAAGGGCAAACTTGGAGGGAATTCTCCGGCTGGCATTGTAAACAACCTCCATGAAACTCCCAAAAAAGCAGGAATTCCTTATGGAAAACACCCCAGAAAATACCTTTTCTTCCAAGGGCAAACTTGGAGGGAATTCTGGGGCTCATGTTGTAAACAACCTCCCTTAAGCTCCCAAAAAAGCAGGAATTCCGTATGGAAAACACCCCAGGAAAACACCTCTTGCTCCAAGGACAAACTTGGAGGGAATTCTGGGGTTGGTATTGAAACAGCCTCCGTGAAGTTCCCAAAAAAAGCAGGAATTCCTTATGGAAAACACCTCTTCCTCCAAGGACAAATGTGGAGGGAATTCTGGGGCTCATGCAGTAACAGCCATCCTGAAATTCCCAAAAAAGCAGGAATTCCTTATGGAAAATACCCCAGGAAAACACCTCTTCCTCCAAGGACAAACTTGGAGGGAATTCTGGGGCTGGCATTGAAACAGACATCCAGAATCTCCCAAAAAAGCAGGAATTCCTTACGGAAAACACCCCAGGGGTGACGCTGCATCCATGGCCTTTCCCAAATTCGCAGCGGTCACCGGCCGGGCGGCTCGGAAGGATCCGTTGGAATTGTGGACACTTCCAAGAGGAAGCGTTGGGAATGCTGCCAGGAGCTCAGCCTGTCTCATTTATCCCAATTTTCCCTTGCTAATGAGGGTGATCCGTGCAGGACAGGAGGCCCCAGAAGGGGCCGACACCGCCTCCAATCCCAGATTTTTCAAGGATGGAATTCCGTGGCCGGGTGGGTCAAGGAAGGGCTCATCCTGGGAGAACGGCCATTCCGAGATTGGTTTTTATCCTTTGGAAAGGGGATGGATCAGGAGCTCCAGAGTGGATTTGTTCGACCTGGTGGAGGGTGGGGAAATCCTACAAAAAACCCCTAAAAAGCTGCCAGGGGAAATGATGATGTTCACAGCTCTGAGGTGTCTGTGCTTAGGGAGATCCCAAATCTTGGGAATTTTGGGTGTTTTTAAGGATCTGTCCCAATCCCAGCCAGCAGCTGGATCCCACCAATCCCCTCATCCTATGGAGGGGGACGAAAGGAGGGGAGGAACCCCCAGCGCTGCCAGCTTTGATGGTTTTATTGGGAATTTACAATTTTCCACGTTCTTTCCGTAAAATCCCAGCTGTTGGGTTCAGGGGGTGGCGTGAAAAACCTCAGGGTTTGGAAAAGAAGGAAAAGGAGGAAAAAAAAGAGAAAGAGGGGAGAAAATTCTGATTGGAACAGGAAGAAATCTGAAATGAAAATAATTTTTTTCAAGCTCCAAATCTGGAAGAGAAATAGGAGCTAAATCTGGGAATTCTGGAGGAAATGTCGGGATTGGGAAAGGATCCTGGGAAAGGATCCCTTGGCTGGATCATCTCATTCCAAGGACAGGGACACCTTCCACCATGCCAGGGGGAATTTTGGGATGCAGCTCATCCCGGTGCCGAGGCCAACGGCATTCCCACAGGATGGAAACCTGGAGAACGCCAGGTGTGTCCCCGTCCTGCCAAAACCCTTCGGGATTTGCTGGGAACCTGGAGCGAGGGGAGGGGCTGGAGCTTCGGCAGGTGGCGCTCCTGCCCTGACTAACGCTGGCAATTAACAAATTACCTTAATTAGGCGGTGACTGGGGCCGCGTTGAGCAGGAGCTGCCCTTTCACCCCGAGCGTGGTCGGAGCAGCCACGAGAATTCTGGAGGGAATGGAGGGATGATCCAAAGCAAGCACAGAGGAATTTTCCTCCCTCACCTTTGGGAATTTGCTCTGGAATTGTTTATTGCACCCCAGGCTCCCTGCTGGTCCCATGGTTGTCCCACATGGATCCCTGCTCATTCCCAGATTTCCCCCAGCAGAATCCCAAAGTTTGATTCCTTCAAGTCATTGAAGGAATTGAATTGTGGTGCAGTGATCCCATGGTTGTCCCATTTGGATCCCTGCTTGATCCCAGATTTCCCCCAGCAGCAGAATCCTAAATGTTAAATCACTGAATTGTGGTGTAGTGATCCCATGGCTGTCCCACATGGATCCCTGCTCTATCTCAGATTTCTCCCAGCAGAATCCCAAAGTTTGATTCCTTTAAGCCATTGAATTGTGGCGCAGTGATTCCACAGTTGTCCCATTTGGATCCCTGCTTGATCCCATATTTTCCCCAGCAGAATCCCAAATGTTAAATCACTGAATTGTGGCACAGTGATTCCCATGGCTGTCCCATTTGGATCCCTGCTCAATCCCAGATTTCCCAAATCCCAACAGCAGAATCCCAAATGTTAAATCACTGAGTTGTGGTGCAGTGATCCCATGGTTGTCCCACATGGATCCCTGCTCAATCCCAGATTTCCCAAATCCCAACAGCAGAATCCCAAATGTGAAATCACTGAATTGTGGTGCAGTGATCCCATGGTTGGCCTGTTCAAATCCCTGCTCAATCCCAGATTTCCCAAATTCCAACAGTAGAATCCCAAATGTTAAATCACTGAATTGGGCTGCAGCGATCCCATGGGTGTCCCACATGGATCCCTGCTCAATCCCAGATTTCCCCCAGTAGAATCCCAAAGTTTGGTTCCTTCAAGTCACTGAATTGTGGCGCAGTGATCCCATGGTTGGCCTGTTCAGATCCCTGCTCAATCCCAGATTTCCCAAATACCAATAGGAGAATCCCAAATGTGAAATCACTGAATTGTGGCGCAGCAATCCCATGGTTGGCCTGTTCAGATCCCTGCTCAATCCCAGATTTCCCAAATCCCAACAGTAGAATCCCAAATGTTAAATCACTGAATTGGGCTGCAGCGATCCCATGGTTGTTCCATTTGGATCCCTGCTCAATCCCAGATTTCCCCCAGCAGAATCCCAAAGTTTGGTTCCTTCAAGTCACTGAATTGTGGTGCAGTGATTCCATGGTTGTCCCATTTGGATCCCTGCTTGATCCCAGATTTCCCAAATCCCAACAGTAGAATCCCAAATGTTAAATTACTGGATTTTGGTGCAGTGATCCCATGGTCGGCCTGTTCAGATCCCTGCTCTATCCCAGATTTTCCCCAGGAGAATCCCAGATTCTGGCTCCTTTAAGCCATTGAATTGTGGCACAGTGACACCACCACAGCCTGAGCTGGTGGCTCCAGGGAGGGTCCCCATCCAAGGATTCCCTGGAATTTTGTACCCTCACAGTCCATGCACCCCTTCCCGTGCTGGATTTTGGGCTGGGATGTTCCCATTGGATACTCCAGGCTGGGATCTGGCACTGCAGGGCCCTGTCCCTGGTGCCCATTCCCAGATCCTTCCCCTTGTCCCTCACCCATTCCCACCTGGCACTCCCAGAAAATGGGATCAGCTGTTCAGGAATTCACTCCTGAGCTTGGTGTGGAATGGAGGGAAATGGTTTGGGCCGACAGGGAATGAGCTGGGAATGGGGGCATGGACTGGGAAGGTACAAAATCCCAGTGCCTGGTTTGGGCACAGGGCTGGTGCCCATTCCCAGGTTATTCCCAGTGATTCCAACCATTCCCTTGCATTCCACACCAAGCTCCACAGTGAATTCCTCAGCAGCTGATCCCATTATCCCAGATTTCCAGGTGGGAACAGGTGAGGGATAAAGGGTCACAGAGGGGTGAGCTGCTTCTTCAGCTCTCCGATCCCAAAGGAACTGCCCCCATTCCCCATCAGCTGATCCCAATATCCCAGATTTCCAGGTGGGAACAGGTGAGGGATAAAGGGGACACAAAGAGCTGGGCTGCTGCTCCAGTGCTCTCATCCCAAAGGAACTGTCCCCATTCCCCAGCAGCTGATCCCATTATCCTGCTTCCAGGTGGGAACAGGTGAGAGATAAGGGGTCACAGAGAGTGGGCTGCTGCTCCAGCACCCTGATCCCAAAGGAACTGCCCTCATTCCCATTTGCCAATCCCATTGTCCTGACTTCCAGGTGGGAACGCGTGAGGGATAAAGGGACACAGAGGGCTGGGTTGCTGCTCCAGTGCTTTGATCCCAAAGGAACTGCCCCCATTCTCCAGCAGCTGACCCCATTGTCCTGACTTCCATTAATTCCAGGTGGGAATTGCTGAGGGATAAGGGGACACGAGAGCTGATCAGCGCTCCCATCCCAAAGGAACTGCCCCCATTCCCCATTTGCCAATCCCATTGTCCTGACTTCCAGGTGGGAACAGGTGAGGGATAAAGGGTCACAGAGAGCTGGGCTGCTGCTCTAGTGCTCTGATCCTAAAGGAACTGCCCCCATTCCCATTTGCCAATCCCATTATCCTGACTTCCAGGTGGGAACAGATGAGGGATAAAGGGACACAGAGGGCTGGGTTGCTGCTCCAGCACCCTGCTCTCAAAGGAACTGCCCTCATTCCCATTTGCCAATCCCATTGTCCCAGATTTCCAGCTGGGAATTGGTGATGGATAAAGGGTCACAGAGAACTGAGCTGCTTCTCCAGCTCTCCGATTCCAGAGGAACTGCCCCCATTGCCCAGCAGCTGATTCCATTGCCCTGACTTCCATCAATTCCAGGTGGGAATTGCTGAGGGATAAGGGGACACGAGAGCTGATCAGCGCTCCCATCCCAGAGGAACTGCCCCCATTCCCCATCCCGGATCTGGGAATCATCTCGCCCTGGAGACCCGGCTGGGCAGGGCACGTCCCTGTGCCCTCGGCAATGTCACCGTGTCCCTGTCCCCCGCGCCCATCCTCCTCCTCCTCCTCCACGCGCATTTGGAGGCGAGCTCTTAATGGCTCGCTGTTAATTAGTGTGAACTCTGATTGCCCCGCGAGCACGCCCTTGCCTTTGTCAGCTAATTGGCCGGGCTTTCTCATCTATTATGTAAATAGCCCCGGTCTCTGCGGCGCGGTGTCGTAACGCTCCGCATTCCTGGGAGCCTGCGCTCCCGGTTCATGGAATTGTGCCCCCGGCCCCGGGCGAAAACAGCAGCAGCAGCAACAACAACAACAAAAAGCAGGCGAGCCTTTGGCTGGGTTTAGGGAGGCTCCAGAAATGAGTTCCAGAAGAAAGTGTTCCGGGCAGGAGTTCAGGGCATGGACAGCGGGAAAAGCTGGATAATCCTGGCCTTGCGTCACCTCCCGCGGCCCCACGTGCACAGGTAGGGCTGGGAACCGGGCCAGAGGTTGTCCCGTGTCACATCCCCAGGGAAGGAGCGAGGGAGGAGCAGCTCTGCCCTTTCCTCTGTGCCGGGCACTGCTGAGGCCACACCTGGAATTCCGTGTCCAGCTCTGGGTCACTCCATTCGGGACCTGTCCCAGTTTTGTCCCAATTCTTTTCCACAATTTGTTCCAAATTTTGTCCCAGCCTTGTCCCACACTGCTCCCACTCTGAAAAAACAGCACATCCCGGGGCTGGAGTGTGGCCAGGGAAGGGAACAGAGCTGGGAAGGGGCTGGAGAATCCCTGAGGAGCTGGGAAGGGGCTGCAGAATCCCTGAGGAGCTGGGCAGGGGCTGCAGAATCCCTGAGGAGCTGGGCAGGGGCTCAGCCTGGAGCAAAGGAGGATCCAGAGGGACCTTCTGGCTCTGCACAGCTCCATGAAAGGTTGGAACCAGGTGGGAGTTGGGTTCTGATCCCAGGGAATAACTGGAAAAGCGGGAATGGCCTCAGGCTGTGCCAGGGGAGGCTCAGGTTGGACATCAGCAGGAATTTCCTCATGGAAAGGGTGGTCAGGCCTTGGGAGTGCCCAGGGAGGTTTGGAGTCCCCATCCCTGGAGGTGTCCAAGGAATTCCTGGATGTGACACTCAGTGCCAAGGTGGGAATCAGGCACAGCTTGGGCTGGATGATCCTGGAGGGATTTTCCAATTTTTGTGATCCCTTTACAAAGGACCGTGCCTGGTTTCCCTCCTGTGCTGGGATGAGCAAAGCTCCTCACCCAATTCCAGTGTTCCCTCACAGCCTTACCCATGGAAGCTGTAGGATTTTAAGGAAAGCTTGGATGTTCTGGGAGCTGAGGAGTTGGAGAGGCAGGGAATTGTCTGTGGGACACATCTGCTGGAGCAGCCCAGCCAAGGACTCTCTTGCCACCCATCCCAGGAGATGCCACAGCAGGAGGAGGAGGAGGCACCATCCAGTGCCAGGAGCAGGGAGGAGCCAAAGGATTCCCAAAAGAGATCCACAGGCCTGGATTTTTCCAAAACCAACAAATTTTGGGGTTGGAGATGGTCTAAATGGGTCTTTTCCAGTGATCCATGTCCTGCAGACAGGAACCCCAAATGTCCTGGCCAAGCAGTGAGCGAGGTGACTCCTTGGAATGTCATCCGGTATTTTCCATGAGGGAGAAAAACTTCCCAAGGATATTTTATTTATTCCACAGACAAGCCGAGCTGTAAAACAAATGAGCAAAGTCCCTGCTCCGATAAATCCACTTAGAAATCCAAACCCAGTAGCAGCAGGATAATTTATGTCCCACGGAGAGAGGTCCAGAGGAAAATTGATGGAGTCTCTTACTTGGGTCGTAAATCAGATTCCATTAATGGAACCCATCCACAAATTTATAAACACAGCCCGGAGCCCAGGCTGGTCCTGCAGCTCCTGGGAAGGAGGGACTGGAGCAGAAAGGGGGCTCTGATGCATAAACTCCTTCCTGATAAATCCAGGAGGACAATCTGGGAAAAGATAGCTGGGCTGGATTTATGGCACCTGAAAGGGAGCCAGGCAGGAGTAAATCCTGCGTGTGCCAGCAGAAATAAATCTGGGAATGTTCTCCTCTTCTTCCCTGTCCGGAGAGCCACTCACAAATCCAAGAGCATTTCCAGCTCCTCTTTGCTTTGGCCTTCCTGCCTCCAGTTCTGGGAATGCCAAGAATTATGGGATCATGGAATGGGATGGGTTGGAAGGGATCTTAAGGATCAGCCAATCCCACCCCATTCCATGGGCAGGGACACTTCCCACTGTCCCAGGTGGATCCAACCTGGCCTTGGGCCCTGCCAGGGATCCAGGGGCAGCCACAGCAAATCTGGGAATTCCAGCCCAGCCAGGAATTCCTTGCCAAGATCCCAGCCCAATCTCCCCTTTCCCAGTGGGAGCCATTCCCTGGGTGCTGTCCCTCTGTCCCTTGTCCCCAGTCCCTCTCCAGCTCTCCTGGAGCCCCTGCAGGGACTCTGAGGATTCCCTGGATTTTTCCCTTCTCCAGGGGAACATTCCCAGCTCTCCCATCCTGGCTCCACAGCAGAATCCTGGAATGGTTTGGATGGGAAGTGACCCTAAATTCCATCCCTTTCCCACCCCATCCATGTTAGGGACACTTCCCACTGTCCCAGGTGGATCCAAGCCCCAGTGTCCAGCCTGGCCTTGGACAATTCCATGGATTTTGCAGCCACAGCTTCTCTGGACAACCACATTCAGCAGATCCAGAGCCTTTCCACCCTTCCCAGGGCAAGGGAAGATGTTTAAATCCATTAAATCCATCAGAATTCCTTGCCCATTCCCCACAACTCCCGTGCTGAGCAGGAGGCCACAGCTCTGCTGGATCCAAGAGGAGAATTCCAGCGTGTTCCACCAGGCAGGGAATATTCCCTGAGGAACTCCTGCTGGCTTTGCCACCCGTTTTCCAAACCCAACTTGTTCCACGGATTCCTCTGGAATGGGGCGCATTGGGAAATGGTTTTGGCCCCAGGTGGAAATTTGATTTCACAGGAATTTAATCCTGGCAGGGCACACACGGGATCAGCTCCTGCTTTTCCCCAGGGATAAAAATTCCTGTGTTCCTTTGAGGGCGCCGCTCTCCGGGACACCAAAGGAAAATAATCCAAAAATGGGGGAGTCTGGGAGCGACGAGTAAGGATTAAAATCTCCTTTTTACAGCAATTTCATCACCAAATCCCTGCCTTTCCCAGCTTAAAATCCATCGGGGATTGTCTGAAAAGCTTTGATGAGGTGCCTTTAATTAGGCTTGGAATTCTGGAGGCATTACCTGGGATAAAGGTGAGGGAATTGCACAAAGAGTTCGGAAGAATTAATTTGGATTAAAATTTGACTCCTCTTTTTCACTTTTCCCACAGCTTGGTGGAGCTGGGTGAAGATTTCCCTTTATTCCAAGGGAAATTTTCCATTATCTTCCTAAAAAAAAAAAAAAAAAAAAAAAAAGTGGATGTGTTTTAAACATTTGGAAAGCCAAAATCATGGAATAATGGAATTGTTTTAGTTGGAAAAGACCTGACCATCCCCTTGTGATGTAGGGACAGACGTTTGGGCACAGCTGGGGCTCAGGAATTTTCTCTAATATTCCTTGGAAAGGTTTGTGTCGGAAAAGTTGGGAAATGGAAGAGGTGTTCACAAATGTGGACAATGTGGGGTGGCTGGAAGTGAGTTTAGAGCTGTAATTTTTTAAAAACAATATTGTCAAATATAATTTTATCTTAAAAACAGGATTGGAATAATTTCTGGGTGAACGCAACCAGCAAAAAAATAATTACCTTAATTAATTCAAATATTATTTCAAATTTTCTTTTAATTGGCAAACAAAACCCAGAAAATCCCAGTGCTTTGACCTTCAAGGCTTATTTCAATAAACCTGATTTTGGCCTGATTTTTATTTCAATAAACCAACAATTTTTGGCCAAAACTTGAGGTGAAATTTGTGACCCTGGCAAGAAACGTGATGAAAATTCAGCCCTAGTTTAAAAAAAAAATGTAGCCAAGAAATTAATAGAAATAATAAATGAAAAAAAGAAATAATATGTAAATAGTTATATAAATGATAAATATATACATATAACATATGGATAGATAAATATATACTCATATATAAAATATAAATATATATATATGAAGAAATATATAAAAAGAAAATATGGGTTATATAATAGATATATAATATATAATAAATATAATAGTATATATTATATTATATATTGATAATATAGAATATATTATATAGTATAATACATATTATATATTATATTATATATATAATATAATATATTATATATTATATATTATTTAATATATAATATAATATTGAAATTTTAAATTATACATACAAATATGTATTATGTATTATGTATTATATATTATATATTATATATTATATATTATAATATTATATATTATTTAATATATTATACAATATTGAAATATTAAATTATACATACAAATATATATATAAATATAAATATATAAATATATAAAATAAACAATAATAAGAGGCTGTGTGGCAATTTCCTTCTCGGGTGTTGCTCACGTGTCTCCCGTGACTCAGCCAAACATTTTTCCACCCGGTGGGGTCTGCCCATGATCCAGCTCCCATTTCCTAACGATTATCCCGAGGAAAACATAAATTTCCGGGGATGGGGTGGGAAGAGGTAATTTTGCAATCCTGGCAGAGAGGTCAAGCACGGCCAGGCTTGATAATTAGAATTATTCTAAATAATTATCAGGAGGTGGTGACTGGGCAGAAAATCCTCTTTGGATTGTGCTGAAGCGGCCAAGGACAAGTTTGGACTTTTTAGGGAAGGCGACGGAGCCTGGGAAGCTCTGGGGAATCTCGGGATTAAGGGCAGATAACGCGGATCCAAATCCTCGTAAACTGCAGGAATTTCCTCAGCTGGGGTGGCTGCGGTGAGGACAAAGCACCCAGAGGTGGAACAGGGATGAGTTTGAAATCCTGGGACTGATGGGGTTTGGGGAATTTCCACCCCGGAGTCTGGGAGACCTCCAAGGACAAAATGTCCTGGAAAAATTCAGCTGAGCTGTTCTGGATCCTCTCTCTGGGCTTGGACCTGGATTTGCCTCTGGAGGAGGAATTTTTTGGTTTGGAAAGGTTTTCTTGTGCCTGGAGGAATGGGGGTTGAGAGTCCAAAATCCAGTTTAACCAACGGAAGTGGCCTGGGAGAACTTCCCAGGGATTTTGGGAATACCGTGAGATTAACATTCCCTGAGAACCATGGAATATCCCGAGCACGAAAAGACCCACAGGGATCATGGATCCAACTCCTTCTCTGCCCAGGATGATCCCAAAAATCCCACCCTGTCCTTGGGAGTGTTTTCCAAACATTCCTGGGGCTCTGGCAGCCTTGGATATGTGACCGTTCCCTGGAAAGATATTCCAGTGTCCCACCACCCTCTGGATGAGGAATCTTTTCCCAATATCCAACCTAACCCTCCCTGGAGCAGCTCCAGCTGATTCCCCCTGGAAAATTTAGAATTTCCCACTCTTTTTTTTTTTTTTTTAAGGAATATTTTCCTTGAGTTTTTCAAAGCATCCAGGTGTTTTTCCTTTTTTTTCCCATTTTTTTTACAATATTTCAATGTTTTGGGTTTTTTTTCCCTTACTGAAGGTAAAAACTCTTTTTGGCTGGGCCTATCCCAGTAAATTATCCATAAAATTTCCATGTTGGAAATGGATTTTCCCTCATCCTGAAGACACCAGGCCTAGGGCAGGAGATCTCCCCATTTTTGGGCTCCCTTGGGATTGTTCCTTGCTGGGATCCAGAGGATTCGGAGCCTCCTCGTGATGGATGAGCATTAGGATTTGTCCTAATTCCTGAGGGATTCATTCAGGGATTGAATTTTAAAAAAAGGGGAAAAAATCATCCTGGATTGGAACAGATCCATTTCTCAGCCATGAACCGGCAGAGGCACCCTGGGAATCTTTCCTTGAGGAAAAATCCCCATTTTTGTGGGATTTCGTGGTTTTTGGGTCAGGCCCTTGGCTGGTCTCCAGCACCAGGAAATTTTCCTGTTTTCCACCAGCTGGGATTCAGGCCAAGGATGTGGAACTGCTCCCTGTTTGCTTGTGCTGGTGGGAAAGAGTTTTGAGGATGGATCTGGACTCCTGCAGGTGTTTAAAAAAGGAGAAATTGGGATATTCCCTCTCTCTGGAGCCTCCAGATTCTGGATCCGTGTAGAGACAGTGGGATAAAGTGGATCTGTGGTTACAGTGGACAAATCCAGGGAAAGGTCACGTTCAAAGGTGAATTATTTGGGATTTGCAGAATATTTCCACTTTTTCCAGGGGGATTCAAGCCTGGAATCATCGTTGTCCCATTTTTTGGCACAGCTGGGACAGTGGCTTGTCCTCAGCAGAGCAGCCAAAAATTTGGGGTGCAGCATCTCCTTCCTCCAAGGCCTGGATGGGAATGTTGAAGGAAAATGGAATTTTTGCATCCTCACCTCAGGGTTTCCTGCCTTCCTGAAGGATGATCCCAGAGCCTTTGCTGTTCCTAGGGAAGCACCTGGATCTGCTGGATGTGTAGAAATTAATTTCTGATTTACACACATTTTTGGGGTGTTGGAGTCTGATTTCTACAGCTCCAAATCAGCGAGAAGTGGAGATTCAGGGCCTTGAAATGTGAATTTTACAGGAAAGAGTCCAAGAAAATGCCCGAAAATAGATGAGCAGATAAACCCTGACAGATCAGGACCTGCTGGAAGATCCGAGGGCTCAAGGGCTCCTCATGGAGGAACTCATTAAATGCCAGATCCGTTTGCTGTCATTCTTGATCCTGCTATTTTGGGATACGTGGAAATATCAGGGGAAAAAAAAAGGTCAGAAAAGCAAGGGTGGTTCTGAAGAGCTGCTGGAGCTGGGGCAGAGCAGCTCCAGGGGATCCAATCCCACATCAGGAGCAACAGGTTTGTCCTGGGAATCCTCCATGGGATCTATCCCACCTGGATGTGGATTTGGGATGAGTATCTGCCCCAGAGATTCACAAAAATGAGAGCAGGGCCTCCATTTCCAACATTCCTTCAGCTCCACCCTCAAACTCCGACACAGGGACACCTCCCACTGTCCCAGGGGGCTCCAACCGGGCCTTGGGCACTGCCAGGGATCCAGGGGCAGCCACAGCAAATCTGGGAATTCCAGCCCAGCCAGGAATTCCTTGCCAAGATCCCAGCCCAATCTCCCCTTTCCCAGTGGCAGCCATTCCCTGGGTGCTGTCCCTCTGTCCCTTGTCCCCAGTCCCTCTCCAGCTCTCCTGGAGCCCCTCCAGGCACTCTGAGCATTCCCTGGAATTTTCCCTTCTCCAGGGGAACATTCCCAGCTCTGGCTCCAGAGCAGAGGGGGTCCAGAATCCTCTGGGGGCTCTTCTGGACTCTCTCCATGGCCAAAATTCCTCTTTTTTTAGGGATATTTTCCTTATAGCTCAGCACGGCCGTGTTGGGCCTCCTTGCACACCCTCACTGTTTAATTTGGGGGTTCAAAGGATTTTTCCAGGTTATCCAGAGCTGGGAACATCCCTTTGCCTCGGGGCTCTCCCCACCAGGCCTTGGCCACCAGGCCTGGCTCCTGCCAAGGTTCAGGAGACGATTCCTGGTTTCTCCTTTCTCCTGGAGCTGCTCTGACTCATCCTCACGGAGCAGACACAACTTCCTTGGTCCCATTCCCACAGCAGCAACTGCTGCATCTGGCTGGGCTTCAAAAAGGCTCCGGAGGTGCTAAAATCCCACAGAACTGGCAGGGATTGGAGCCCAAATCTGACTTTTTTTAGAGCTGGGTCTCTGTCTCTGCTCTGAGGCTCTGCCTTGTTGCTCCTGGCGCGGGTGGGAGGCTCTGAAGGTTCCGAGATTTGGGGTTTTTTTTGGGAAGAAAGAGAAGAGGCTCTATGTGTTGTGTCTCCCAGCTGGGTAACCAGGCTCCAAACAGACCCCAGGGAATTGCTGTGGCTTTTCCTGCTCAGAGCAAGGCCGGGTCACTGAGATGAGCCTCATTCCATTTCTTTCCTCAGCTGAGGATGGAAAACTCATTTTAGGGAGGGATCTGGTCATGGAAAGTGGCTCTGCCATTGGATGTTCCCTTCTTTTTTGGAGGTGTCAGTGTTGAAGAGAACGAGCTCTTGGTCTGGCACAGGGATGTATGAATTCCAGGGATCTCCTGCCAGGGTCAGGCTCTGCTCCCAGGGAATAACAGGATAAGAGGGAACGGCCTCAGGCTGGGCCAGGGGAGGGTCAGGGTGGACATCAGCAGGAATTTCCTCATGGAAAAACTTGGGAAGCATTGGGAGTGCCCAGGGAGGTTTGGAGTGCCCATCCCTGGAGGTGTCCAAGGAATTCCTGGAGGTGGCACTCAGTGCCAGGGTGGGCATCAGCACAGGCTGGACTGGATGGTCCTGGAGGGCTCTTCCAACCCCAATGATTCCATGAACCTCCATGTGATCCACACGTTGTTCCTGGGACATCCTGGCCTCCAAGATCCATCTCTTTTTTTTGTCATGGCCTCATTCCATGGCAGCAGGGAAGGAGCAGTGGGGTTTGGAAGGTTCCCGGTGCTGGGTACATCCCATCCTGAGGGAACAGCACCAGGACACCAATCCCGGATTGCTGAGACAACTTTGCTGTGTGAGGTCCTCTCAGAAAGGAGAGATCTGGGTTTAGAGCTGGATCTAGACCTAGAAGAGGCCAGGTTTTAGATCTGAGCAGCCTGGTTTAGTGGAAGGTGTCCCTGCCCATTGCAGGAGCTGCAATGAGTTGAACTTTAAGGTCCCTTCCAAGCCAAACCATTCCACGATTTTCATTTCACGGCCTTGTTTAGAAATCTTGCCACAAAGTACGCCAGGAGAAAACACTGCCAATTTATTCTCCCCTCACTCTGAAAAGCAGTTTGTTTGTTTTATTTTCTTTATTTTTTTTTCCCTTCATCCAACAACGCCAACAAGGAGGGCTCAAAGGCGCCTTTCCCCTGCCGGGGAAGGGATGGATCAGGAACACCAACGAGGAGAAGGTGAGGGAAGCAGCAGGAGCTGCTGTGCCCCAGCCAGAGCCTTGGAACCCTGCCCATCTCTGAGTAACACATCCAGCGTTATTTATTCCTCCCCGGAACCAGGACCTCCTGCAGGAGCCTCCACGGGAAAGATCTGCAGGAATTCTGGACACCTTTGCCTTGCCATGGGAGTCCATCCCATGGAGGGCTTGGCTTGGGCTCCTCCGGGCTCCATGTTGGAATTAATTCCTTTTTTCCCCCCTCTGTTTTAAATCCAAGGGGATTTGGATCCCTCAGGAACACCTGAGGACTGGCAGGGAGCTGATTTTCCAGCACACTGGTGTGGGGAGGTGTTTGCCAGGCTTGGATGGAGGTGGAGGATGGAGAGATCCAAACCTGGGAGAGGCTGATCCCTGCAGAGCAGGGGAGCAACATCTGGAGCCAGTAACCCTCCCAGCTGTGCCTGGCTTCCAGCTGTGCCTGGCTTCAGCCCACAGGATGCTCAGCCCACTGAGAGGTGGGAAGGAGCTGGTGGAGTTAGGATGATGAGAGCCATGACCTAGGGGGGGTTTGCTGAGCCTGGGCGGCTGAGATGGTGGTGGTGGATGGTTTGGATAGTGGTGGTGGATGGTTTGGATGGTGGTTGATGTTTGAGGTGGTGATGGATGGTTTGGATGGTGGTGGGTCCTGGGTGAGATGGTGGTGCTTGATGTTTGTGGTGGTGGTGGATGGTTTGGATGGTGGTGGCTCATGGTTCACATGGTGGTGGTTGATGGTTAGATGGTGATGGTTGATGGTTTGGGTGGTGGTGGATGGTTCGGACGGTGGTGGATCCTGTTTGAGATGGTGGTGGTTGATGGTTTGGATGGTGGTGGTGGTGGATGGTTTAGATGGTGCTTGATGTTTAGACAGTGATGGTTGTTGGTTTGGATGGTAGTAGTGGATGGTTTGGATGGTGGTGGGCCATGGTTCAGATGGTGGTTGATATTCAGGTGGTGGATGATGGTTTGGATGGTGGTTGATGTTTGAGGTGGTGGTGGATGGTTTGGGTGGTTTGGATGATGGTTTGGATGGTGGTGGTGGATGGTTTGGATGGTGGTGGGCCATGGTTTAGATGGTGGTTGATGTTCAGGTGGTGGATGATGGTTTGGATGGTGGTTGATGTTTGAGGTGGTGGTGGATGGTTTGGGTGGTTTGGATGATGGTTTGGATGGTGGTGGTTGAGGTTTAGAGAGTGATGTTTGATGGATTGGATGGTGGTGGAGGATGGGTTGGATGGTGCTGGTGGTGGGTCATGGTTCAGACAGTGGTTCATATTCAGGTGGTGGATGGTTTGGATGGTGGCTGATGTTTGAGGCGGTGGTGAGTCTGGTTGAGATGGTGGTGGCTGATGGTTAGATGGTGATGTTTGATGGTTTGGGTGGTGGTGGATGGTTGGGATGGTGGTGGTGGATGGTTCAGATGGTGGTGAGTCCTAGTTGAGATGGTGGTGGATGGTTTGGATGTTGTCTGATGGTTTGGATGGTGGTGGATGATGCTCAGACAGTGATAGAAGATGGTTCATGTGGTGGTGGTTGGCATTTGAGTTGGTGGTGGATGGTTTGGATGCTAGTAGTAGATGGTTTGGATGGTGGTGGGCTATGGTTCAGATGGTAGTTGATGTTTAGGTGGTGGATGATGGTTTGGATGGTGGTGGCTGATGTTTAGAAGGTGGTGGTCGATGTTTCGAGTGGTGGTGGAAGATGGTTCAGGTAGTGGTGGAAGATGGTTTGGGTGGTGGTGGTTGATGGTTCAGACAGTGGTTGATATTCAGGTGATGGGGGTTTATGGATTGGATGGTGGTGGATGATGTTCAGACAGTGGTGGTTGATGTTTACAAAATGGAAGTGGATGATTTGGGTGGTGTTGGTTTGAGTGGCGGTGGTTGATGGTTTGGGTGGTGGTGGTTTGGATGGTGGTAATTGATGATTTGATTTCATAGTTGATGATTTGGATGATGGTGGTTGATGGTTTGGGTGGTGGTGGTTTGAGCGGTGGTGGTTGATGATTTGGGTGGTGGTGGTGGTTTGGATGGTGGTAGCTGATGATTTGATTTGATAGTTGATGATTTGGGTGATGGTGGTTGATGGCTTGGATGATGGTGGCTGATGTTTTGGTTGTTGGTGTTGGTGGTTTAGATGGTGGTAGCTGATGATTTGATTTGATAGTTGATGATTTTGGTGATGGTGGTTGATGGTTTGGATGAAGGTGCCTGATGTTTTGGTTGTTGGTGGTGGTGGTTTGGATGGTGGCGGCTGATGATTTGATTTGATAGTTGATGATTTGGGTGATGGTGGTTGATGGCTTGGATGATGGTGGCTGATGTTTTGGTTGTTGGTGGTGGTTTGGATGGTGGTAGCTGATGATTTGACGGTTCCAGAGGACACCTGGAGCTGCCAGGGACCTCAGGGGACTGCCCCAAACCTTTGGAATGAACTCCATGGTTGGGCTGGACACCCCCAGCCACAGTCACACCCGAAAACCCGAACAACCCAATGTCCCCCATCCCGCTCCTTCCTGCTGCTCCGAACCCGCCCGCGGTGTCACCACCCGGGGCAGCTCCCCCGGGGGATTCCCAGGAACAGGAGCTGCTCCCGAATTCCCAGCGGGATGAGGAGCCGATAACCCCGGGCCGGGAGGGCTCTCCAGGTTTGGGGTTGTTCTGTTCTCCCTGGGCACGGCCCTTATCTCTTATCTCGCGTGCGGTTTCCTTCCCACGTGGAGCGCAGCTGGGGCAGGAGCCGGATGAGCGGGGAGGCATTTCCCGCTCCCGCAGCGCGGCTCGGGAAAACGGGAGGGAGAGGGAAGGGGATCCAAGGGGCAGAGCTCCCGATTCCCGAGAAATCAATTAGCCAGGGAGGGCGGAGCCTTTGGCAAACCGCGGGATTGGGAGGAAAACATCGCAAAAAGGGGCGGAGGGAGGGGGTGTTGGAGTTGGGAGTGATTGTGTTTGCTCCTGGGAGGTGATCCCAAAAGATTCGGCAGGAGTTGGCAGGGAAAACCTGGGATTTGGGAAGAAGGATGCTAATTAAGGAGATAGGAACGAGTGGATTTGTTTCTGGGAGATGCTCCCAAAAGATTCAGCAGGAACTGACAGGGAAAACTTGGAATTTGGGAAGCAGGCTGATAATTAGGGAGATAGGACATAGGAACGAGTGGCTTTGTTTGTAGGAGTTGCTCCCAAAAGCCTCAGCAAGAGCTGGTAGGGAAAACTTGGGATTTGGGAAACAGACTGATTATTAAGGAGATAGGAATGAGTGGATTTGTTTCTGGGAGATGCTCCCAAAAGTCTCAGCAGGAGCTGGTAGGGAAAACTTGGGATTTGGGAAGCAGGCTGTTAATCAGAGTGATCAGGAGATGGGAATTAATGGATTTGTTTCTGGGAGATGCTCCCAAAGGATTCAGCAGGAGTTGGCAGGGAAAATTTGGGATTTGGGGAGCAGGCTGATGATTAGGGAGACAGGAGATGGGAGCGAGTGGATTTGTTCATGGGAGATGCTCCCAAAAGTTTTAGCAGGAGCTGATAGGGAAAACCTGGGATTTGGGAAGCAGGCTGATAATTAGGGAGATAGGAATGAGTGGATTTGTTTCTGGGAGATGCTCCCAAAGGTTTCAGCAGGAGCTAACAGGGAAAGCTTGGGATTTGGGAAGCAGGCTGATAATTAGGGAGATAGGACAAAGGAATGAGTGGCTTTGTTTGTAGTAGGTGGTCCCAAAAGCCTCAGCAGGAGCTGGTAGGGAAAACTTAGGATTTGGGGAGCAGGCTGATAATTAGGGAGACAGGAGATGGGAGTGAATGGATATGTTTGTAGGAGATGCTCCCAAAAGTTTCATCAGGAGATAGTGGGGAACACCTGGGATTTGGGAAGCAGGGGACCACACTCGTCCTGTGCTGGAAAATATCAGCCAACACTTGTGGTCTGCAGTGGCAAAGATTGGGAAAATCCACATTTGGAATCTCCTCAGCACTTTGGGAACTCCAGTAGTGTCAGATGGTGCATTTGGGGTTTTTTGGTTTGTTTTTTTTCAGGTTTCAGTTCCCTCCCAGAGTCTGGGAGGCCTGAATCCTCCATCCTACTCTTTTGGGAATATGTCCGGAGGGTGCTGTGTTCCTGCTGTTATTCCGTGTGGAAATGGGGCATGTGGGAAAAAACCTTTGAATGAACACTCAGCATGGGTTGGATTTAGGGATCTTCCCTTCTCTTCCTTTTTAGCACGGGCAATTATTTGAAATCAAGTAAATTTTTGGGTTCAGGTCCCTCCATTCCCATTCGCATTCCCAGTTTGGAAGAGTTTCCAACTCCTGTTAGGAAGGAGTGAGGTATTTTTGGGATGTGACTCTCTCCTTTGGGAGAGGGGCTGTTGCTGACTGGGATTGTCCTCATGGAATGTCTCATCCCACAGAATTTGGGGATTTTGTGGAGAGCTGGATTAGGGAAAACCAGGCCTTGCCCTTGTCCTGCCAGGGTTGCTCCAGCAGAATTTTGTGAAGTTTTCTGCTGGCACAAAGTGAGGAATGTGATTGAGGGTCTGTTGGCCACCTGATGATCCCAAATACCAAATTCCCACTTCCCAAACCAGGCTGAAGGGAAAACAGAGCTGGGATTGGTGCCAGAGGAGTGGATCCCACTGTTGAGGGGTCACACCTGTCACCCTG
Organism: Geothlypis trichas; assembly: GCA_009764595.1. Taxonomy (NCBI): domain Eukaryota; kingdom Metazoa; phylum Chordata; class Aves; order Passeriformes; family Parulidae; genus Geothlypis; species Geothlypis trichas. Next base: position 1,235,698 of record CM019905.1, on the reverse strand, counting down.
AGCCCTCCTTCCCAAAAAAAGGGAAATGAATCCCCATTTCCATGGGAATGGCTCAGAGCAGGTTTGGGATTTCCTCCTGTTTCTCATTCCACTGGAAAGGAGCCATGGGAAGAAGGGTGGGAGGGAGCTCCAGGACACTGGGGAGCTCCAAACCCTGTGGAGCTCTGGAGAGGAGGGAGCCTGGAAGAGAGGCCTCAGCTCCTGGGCTGGGAGCTGTGTCCCAGCAGGAATTTTGGTTTCCTTGGGCTCTGGAGCAAGGTTTGAACTCCCAACAGCCCCTCAAGACTGAGGACTTGGGGACTTTCATGGATCAGCTTCTCTGCCATCCATGTAGAAATGGTGACCACAGTTCCACCTAAATTTGTATCATTATTCCCAAAATATCCTTCCAAGATTCCTCCTGTTGCATCACCCAGCTTGTAGGGTTTGTCTGGTCTGCTCATTTTCACTCTGAGCTTGTTCCTCTGATTTAATTCCCCTGGGGCTTCCTCCAGGATCTTCCAAATTGTTCCTCTAAATTCCCCAAGAACTTTTTCTAGGACCTTCCCAACTTCTGGTGGGATGGTCCCTCTTGTTAAATTCACCTGGAAGTTTTCTTAGGATCTTCCAAATTGTTCCTCTGATTAAGTTCCCCTGGATCTTTTTCTAGGATCCTCCAAACTGCTCTTGGAATGGTTCCCCTTGTTAAATTCCCCTTCCAAACTTTTCCTAGGATCTTCTGAACTTGTTCATGGATTGTTCCTCTTGTTAAATTCACTGAGAATGTTTCCGAGGATCTTCTAAATGTTTTCTTTGATTAAATTCCCCCGGATCTTTTCCTAGGATCTTCCAAACTGCTCTTGGAATGGTTGTCCTTGTTAAATTCCTCTGAAACTTTTCCTAGGATTTTCCAAGCTTCTTCATGGATTGTTCCTTTTGTTAAATTCCCCTGGAACTTTCCCTAGGATCTTTCCTTAGGATCTTCCAAATGGTTCCTCTGATTAAATTCCCTAGAACATTTCCTAAGATCTTCAAAATGTTTTCTCTTATTAAATTCCCCTGGATCTTTTTCTAGGATCTTCCAAACTGCTCTTGGAAAGGTTCCCCTTGTTGAATTCCCCTTCCAAAATTTTCCTAGGGTCTTCCAAGCTTCTTTATGGATTGTTCCTCTTATTAAATTCCCTGATAATGTTTCCTAGGATCTTCTAAATGTTTTCTTTGATTAAATTGCCCTGGATCTTTTCCTAGGATCTCCCAAACTGCTCTTGGAATGGTTCCTCTTGTTAAATTCCCTGAGAATGTTCCTGAGGATCTTTTCTTAGGATCTTCCAAATGGTTCCTCTGGTTAAATTCCCCTAGAACATTTCCTAAGATCTTCAAAATATTTTCTGTGAATTAATTTGCCTGGATCTTTTTCTAGGATCTTCCAAACGGCTCTTGGAATGGTTCCCTGTGTTTAATGCCTCTGTAATTTTTCCTAGGATCTTCCAAACTTCTTCTTGGATGGTTCCTCTTGTTATATTCCTGTGGATCTTTTTCTGGGATTTTCCAAACTGCTCTTGGAATGGTTCCCCTTGTTAAATTCACCTGAAACTTTTCCTAGGATCTTCCAAGCTTCTTCTTGGATGGTTCCTCCTGTTAAATTCCCTGAGAATGTTCCAGAGGATCTTTTCTGAGGATCTTCCAAATTGTTCCTCTGGTTAAATTCCCCTAGAACATTTCCTAGGATCTTCCAAAGCCTGCTTGGATGGATCCAGGGAGAGGGACCTGAGCCAGGATTTGGGCAGAAGAAGGGGTAAGTGTTGCACATGTGGCTGGGAGAGGATTTGGGAATGAGATCCCAAATCTGTGATAGTGTCCCTGTGGGAGATGGATTGGTCCGGGGGTGTGAGAAAGGAATATTTGGAAGTGTGTGGGTGTGAGGTGTGTGTGAGACTGTGCCTGCCTTTCCCTCCCCACGCTCTGGGAACCTTCTCAGGTTGTTCACACAGGGCCCAGTTCCCAAAATAATCCCGAAAAATTCCGGAGTCTGCGGCCCTCTGGAGGAGAGGGATTTGCTCCTGTGCCTCAGGACTGGTTTCCCACAGCTTGTGCCAGAGGTCAGGGCAGGTGCCCAGGGGTGTTTGGGGTATCCCAACCCCTCTCCTCCCTCCTCTTGCCATTTTCTGAGGGATGGAGAAGTGGAACATCTCCAATCTCTCCCCATCACTTCCCATCGTGCTCCCAGAAAATCATGGAAGGGGCAACCATGATGTCACGGGCTGGAGGTGATGTCACAGGTGCCTGGAAAAGAGTGGAATCATCCCCATTTTTGTGTCATTGTGACAGCCTTGATAATTCTCCCCTTTCAGAGTGCTCCTAAACCTTTGGAGCCCTGGACTTTAGGGCAAGAGCAGCACGTGGAGCACGGAAACCCTTTTGATCCCAAAAAGTGCTGGCATCCCTGCGAGGAACTCGGGATTCTCCTGCTGTCAGCAGTTCCCCTCACCAGCCCCGACACGTGGAAAATGCGGGCTCAGGTCCCTTTGCCCTGGGGAAAGGGCCAGGCCACATCTCCTGCCCGCAGCCACGCGGTGGCAGGTGCCTCCTTGCACCCTTGTTTTCCCTGTTTTGGGAAAGCCATCCCACCTGGCAGAGGGAAAACCGGGATTCAGCGGGTCAGCAAGAAAGAACAAGCAAGGCTGGCGGTGTTGGCACTCTGGGAAATCCTCCTGGGAGCCAGGAGAGCAGCCAGAGCTCCGGCTCCTGCTCCGAGGACTGTTGATGTTTGGGAAATGAAACAACCCCTGGTGCTGGGGACTGGAATTCAGGTCTCCCCACTCCCAAGGGAGTGTCCCAATCCCAAGGCTCTGGAGTCATGCTCACTCTTGCCCTCTGGAGCTTCAGGCTTGGATTTGATGGATTTTTAAATTTTTTTTTTCCCTTCCTTGATGAGGAGTTTCTCCCAAAAAAACAAAAAAAAAAGGGGGAGGTGAGCACCTTTCTTGCTCTGCTGTCAGGAAAGGCAGGCAGGATTTGGAGGATCGGGGTTTCCCAGATCCAGGGAATGCTCACTGGCATTTCAGTTGTTATTTTGGGAAGGGCTTGCAGGAGTTTTATCTCCTAGTCCTGCTCATTATGGGAATCTGCATATGGAAATAATTATGGAAATTCTGGGAGATGTGGAGCACAGGATAGAAACCCACGGACCAGGCCTCGGTGGTGTCACCAGGCAGGGACACAGGACACGGACTGAGACACCTCTGACCGTGTCCTGATGCTTTGGGGTTGGGAATTTTCCCTAAAAACTGAGATTTTTCTGTGGATTTTGGTGCCCCCGGGGTGACAGAGCAGGTGAGCCGGGGTGTGAGAGTGAAATCTTGGACACCCATGGATGAACACGCTGGGCTTGGCCGTGCAGACCCTCGTGGGGGAGTGTTCTTCCCATTGATTTATCCTGGCAGTCTCCAAAGGCAGCCAGCCTCCAGAGAGAGGCCCCTTGGAAAGCAGCAGGGCCTGGAGCCTGGCAGGAAAATCCACCAAACAGGAAAGCTTTGATATTCCTGGCGTTAGGAATGGCGAGCAAGGAGAGGCTCTTGCACAACTCCTGCTGAGCTTGGTGCTCCCGCATCCCCCTCTGGTTTTAAAACCAGAGTTTTGGCTTTTCAAGCTTTATTGCCGACCCTAAATCCCTTAGGATCTCTGTCCTGCCCCTGCCAGCGCTGAGCTCCCCTCTGGAATCCCGGAGGGTCCCCAAATCCGCCGCTGCTCCCCCAAATCCTGGTAGGGTCCCGAGCGTTGAGTCGGTGCCTGTGGGCAAATCACTTCCACCTCTGTAGGATCTGGCTGTAAACCGAGGTTAATAACCCCAAATTACCAACCTGTGAGGATTAATGAGCTCGGCCCGGCCCGGCCCTTTGAAGGCAGGAGGCATTACAGGAGCGCCGGGCCATTATTGCCGAGTGTGGTTTTAATCTCGGCCTAGTTTCACTTACAAATTGGAGTTCTGCTCCCTTTGGACTGCACGGCACTAATTAGACAGGGAAGGGAGGAAATAAAGGTTTCCAGTGTTGGAAACCAGTTAATTTTAGGGTGCTTTGCTTTTAATTGCGTCTGCAAAGACATTGGGAAAACGTGTAATGAGCTGAGAACGCTTGAACTCGGCTTTTATTGGTCCCTAAACCCTTGCTTCTGCTAAGTCACAAAATGCCAGTAAAAGAGTGGAGAGCTCGACCTTTTTTTAAATTTTTTTTTTGGGGAATGCCGAGGTGAAATAATTCCTCCTTACCCTGTTTCATGTTGCCTTCCTCCTCCTCCTCCATAAATCCCGGAGCACTTCCCAGGAGCGGGTGCAGCGCTCTCCCCTCTCGTTTGGGAAACACAAAGCAGAGGGAGGTGCCAGGATTTGCCCAGGGTCACGTAAATGAGGCTTTGGCTCCGTGAGGAACATGTGGCAATTTAGGAAAACAGGTGGAAAACACACTGTGGACACTTACCTCATTTTTTGGGCTTGTTTTCACTCTGGCCAGCTCCTCCTGATTTAAGCTGGTTTGGGGTTTAAAGCGAGGCTTTGTTGGACTGGGATCTGTCTGGCTCCGGCACAGGCAGGATGTGGAGCTGCTGGAGAGATCCAGAGGAGGCACCAGGGAGGTCAGAGGGATGGAGCAGCTCTGCTGGGAGGAAAGGCTGGGAGAGCTGGGAATGCCCAGCCTGGAGAGGAGAAGCTTTGGAGTGAGGCCTTGTGGGGCCTGGAGGAGCTGAAGGAAAGATGGAGAGAAATTATGGACAAGGGATGGAGGAACAGGACACAGGGAATGGCTTCCCACTGCCAGAGGGCAGGGATGGATGGGATATTGGGAAGGAATTCCTGGCTGTGAGGGTGGGGGATTGTGTTGGTGTTCACAGGGGTCTTAGGATGAGGGAAGAGACGAGAATGTTGACTCCATGTTTCAGAAGGCTTGATTTATTATTTTATGATATATATTATATTAAAACTATACTAAAAGAATAGAAGAAAGGGTTTCATCAGAAAGCTGGCTAAGAATAGAAAAAGAATGATCACAAAGGTTTGAGACTGACCAGACAGTCCAGACAGTTGGGCTGTGATTGGCCATTAATTAGAAACAACCACATGAGACCAATCACAGATGCACCTGTTGCATTCCACAGCAGCAGATAATCAATGTTTACATTTTGTTCCTGAGGCCTCTCAGCTTCTCAGGAGAAAAAATCCTAAGGAAAGGATTTTTCAGAAAATATCATGACTACAGGGGATAAAACCGGGAAACTCCAGGTGGAATCCTTGGAGAAAGCACCTGAAACTTCAGGAGTGGGAGAGCTGTGGTTTGGCTTGAGGAGTTCTTGGGGAATGAACTGGGGGCTGGAAAAGTGGTGGATGTGGTTGTGGATTCTGGCAGTGGGCTGGGAGCATTGGAGAGCCGTGGCCTTCCTCCCTCAGGCTCCAGGAATATCTGGGAGCACCTTTGGGATCTGACTGCTGGACCAGTTTGACTGGGACATGATGGTTTGGCTGTGGCAAAGGTGAAGAAGGGAAGGTTTTGGGGTGATTTAGAGGAATTTGGGGATCCAGAAGATCTGGGATTTCCTTCCAGCTCTTCAGAGACTCCTGAGTGACCAGAGTGTGTTTGTCAGGTGTAAAGTGGGATCATGGAATGGCTTGGGTTGGGAGAGACCTTAAAGCTGATCCAGCCCCACCCCTGCCATGGGACACCTCCCACTATCCCAGGTGGATCCAGGCCCTGTCCAACCTGACCTTGGACACTTGCAGGGATTCAGGGACATCACGTCCTAGACAGGATTTGCACAGAAATGAGGGAAGATGAAGATGTCTTCAGATCTGCCCTTGTCCCTCCTTGTCCTCTGGGGATCTTCCTTTGGGATAGGGAGTTCCCAGTCTGGCTCTCCTGGGATAATCCTGATGTCCCGTGGCCCTTCCTGGAAGGTCAGGGTTGGGGTTATTATCCTTGGGGACTGCTCTCCTCAGAGACCTCAGCTGTTTTATGGCACCATCCTCACTCCCAGGTCAAATATTTGTTAATTTCCCACTGAAAATTCAGCAGAGATCTGGGGGCAGCTCCAGCTTTCCATGTGTGAGAATTGTGGTTGTTTAATAGGAATGGTCATTTTTTCAGGCTTTTCCAGGAAAACTGCCTTGCCTTTGGTCCTGAAACAAAGCCCTTCATGACACTTCTAATGCTTTGGGTTTTTTCAGGAATTTATTTCATTTTTAAGGCCCCTAGAGCAGATCCTGGTGAGAATTCAACAGCTTGTTCAACTTGGAGAAGGGAAAATTCCAGGGAATGCTCAGAGTCCCTGCAGGGGCTCCAGGAGAGCTGCAGAGGGACTGGGGACAAGGGACAGAGGGAGGACAGCACCCAGGGAATGGCTCCCACTGGGAAAGGGGAGATTGGGCTGGGATCTTGGCAAGGAATTCCTGTCTGGGCTGGAATTCCCAGATTTGCTGTGGCTGCCCCTGGATCCCTGGCAGTGCCCAAGGCCAGGTTGGATCCACCTGGGACAGTGGGAGGTGTCCCTGCCCATGGATGGAGTTGGCACTGGATGTATTTTAAATTCCCTTCCAACCCATCCCATTCCAGGATTCAGGAATTGCGGCGGCCTGAGAGCCAAGCACTCAACTCCGGGAAATCCCAGCGGTCCCATCCACCTTCTCCTTGACTTCGGGAATCCTGGGAAGGGAGCTCGGCCCTGCAGCAGCCCCCGCGGCGCTCGGTACCATGGACAGCGCTGGCACGGCCCCGCCACTCGCGGGGACCCGGCGGGTCCCGGCCCCGTCCCGGGGCTCCCGGTGTTTCCTTGTCCCCCTTCTGCTTCCTGCAGCCTTCCATCAGCTTCTGTTTGTCCTGGATTAGCTGTGTGAAACCCTCGAAATCCACCTGGATTTAAGAAGGTGGGTTGATTGTCCGCACACCTGACATTGGCATGAGGGGGGTTCTTTGTGTGCCGCAGGAAAAAAAAAGGAGTTTTTCTTTCAAAAGCAGGGATTTTGACATCTTAAAATCCCATAGGGATTGGTGTCCCTGTATCCCTGCAGGGATGGGGAATGCGAGGAGGAAAAATCCAGAATTAGAGGAATTTTGGGGAAAGGGGATTCGGCACAAGCAGGGAAGTTGTGGCTGCTCCTGGATCCCTGGAAGTGTCCAAGGCCAGGCTGGACTTTGGGGCTTGGAGCCACCTGGGATAGGGGCAGGAGTCCCTGCCCATGGAATGGGATGGAAGGAGAAGATCTTCAAGGTCCCTCCAACCCAAACTATTTATTATATTATATTATTATTATATATATATAAAATATATAATATTATTATATATTATATATAATACTATATATCATATATAATAATATATATGATATAATATAATTATTATAATAATATAATATACTATTATATATTATATTATTATATATATTATATATAATATATATATAATTATATATGTAATAATAATTATATATATAATTATATATATAATTAATTATTATAATTAATATAATATACTATTATATATTATATTATTATATATATTATATTTATGATATATATATAATATATAATAGTATATTATATTATTTATTATATATATATAAATATATATATTATATTTATTATTTATTACAACTACAGCTGCTTTCTGGAGGTGGAATTTCCCAGGAATTCTTCCTCTGAAGTTCCAAGGACAGGTCACGGAGCTCATTCCAGGAGCAGAGGGAGGTTCCCTTCCATGGAATCCCCTCGGCTCACCGGGACAAAGGATTGCTGGGAGCAGATCCGTGACACCTTTCAGGTCCAAGCCCTGTAATTTAACATGTGGAACAGCTCCACCTTTGAGCCCGGGGAGCAGAGAGGGGCTGGAGATTTAAACCCGGCTTAGCAGAGAGCACAAAAAAATGAACTCATTGCAAAACCTCTGGTGAGGATCCCACCTCTGAGTGCTGTTCTGCTCCAGCTGGGATCAGGACACGGGAGCTGAGTGCAGGGAATTGGGGACATCAAAGCAGCAGCTCTGCATAACCCAGGAGCACTGAGATTCCCAAGGAATTAATTCAGCTTTTTGGGAACACAGGAGGGACAAAAGAGGTGCCAGCTCTCCAGTGAGGCTGTGGGGTCACCCTGATCTCACCTGTGCCTGATGGGTTTTAGGCTGGAGATCTGGGGTGAGCTGGGCTTTCAGCACCAGGTGGACACTTGGCCTCCAGCTCAGTGCTGTTGTGGGGGTGTTTCCCAGTGGAGTCACATTTAAAGGGAAATTTGTGGATTTAAAGGGAAAATCAGCACCTGGAAATCAGGGGTTGTGGGATCTGGTGGTTTGTTATGACCAAAATTCTACTCCTGGCCACACCAGACTTGTACCAGGCCACACCACCTGGACTTGCAGTGTTAGTCAGGGTGGAGAGTTGCCTCTAAGGCTGAGGATGTCCATCAGGAATGGACAAGGTGATTTTGGGATGGTTGTCCTGGGATGTGTGAAGGCAGTGTGGATCAGGCATTGGAAGGATGTGGGGCCATGGAATGGTTTGGGGTGGGAGGGACCTTAAATTCCATCCCAGCCATGGGCAGGGACACCTCCCACTGTCCCAGGTGGATTCAAGCCCCAGTGTCCAACCTGGCCTTGGGCACTGCCAGGGATCCAGGGGCAGCCACAGCAAATCTGGGAATTCCAGCCCAGCTCCTGCCCACCCTCCCAGCCAGGAATTCCTTCCCAATATCCTGTCCAAACCATCCCATCTCTGTCAGTGGGACACCATTCCCCCTTGTCCCACCTCTACAATTCCTGGCAAAGATCCCCTCTCCATCCTCCCTGGAGGCCCCTCCAGATCCTGGATGGAGATCAATAAATATTTCATCTGCATTTTGGGAGTGTCCAGAGGTTCCATCAAGGACCACGTGGAATGTCCTAATCCCAGCTGTAGTGGATGATGTCCCTGCCCATGGCATGGGTTGGAATGGGATGGTCTTCAAGGTCCTTTCCATCCCAAATCATTCCATGATTCCCAAACCAAGTCCATGATTCATGGTCTTGTTGTGTTTGGGGCTGGACAAACACAAACTCCTCATCCTGAGAGGTTTGTCACCCATAGGGGGACAGAAGGGTTGGAATTTGGATTATCCCCGTTCTCCGTTGGGAAGCAATTTAGGGTTTGAAATTTCCAAACTGAGGGATGGAGGAAGAGAATGAGTTGGATCTCACAATCTGTTGGAATCCAGGATTAGGACACCCAGAGCTGTCCAGCCTTCCTGAGCCATGCACTGGTCATGGATGTTGGGAGAAGATGGTCCTGGAGAGATTTCCTTCCTGTGTTTGACACCTGGATGGTGGAGCAGGGATGAGAGAGGAGGTGGCAATTCTGGGAATGATGATTTCTTGGATTCTTCAATCCATTGGAACTGAGGGAACCAGCAAGGATTCTGGGAATGATGAATTCTCAGATTATTCAATCCTCTGGAGATGAGAGAACCAGCAAGGATTCTGGAAATGATGATTTCTTGGATTCTTCAATTCTGTGGAGCCAAGGGAACAAGCAGGGATTCTGGGAATGATGATTTCTTGGATTATACAATCCTGTGGAGCTGAGGGAACCAGCAAGGATTCTGGGAATGAGGATTTCTTGGATTCTTCAGTCCTCTGGAGCTGAGAGAACCAGCACGGATCCTGGGAACGACAATTTCTTGGATTCTTCAATCCATTGGAGCTGAGGGAACCACGGGGATTCTGGGAATGATGATTTCTTGGATTCTTCAGTCCTCTGAAGCTGAGGGAACCAGCAGGGATTCTGGGAATGAGGATTTCTTGGATTCTTCAATCCACTGAAGCTGAGGGAACCAGCAGGGATTCTGGGAACGATGATTTCTTGGATTCTTCAATCCTGTGGAGCTGAGGGAGCCGGCAGAGATTCTGGGAATGACAATTTCTTGGATTCTTCAATCCATTGGAACTGAGGGAACCAGCAGGGATTCTGGGAATGAGGATTTCTTGGATTATACAATCCTGTGGAGCTGAGGGAACTGGCAGGGGTTCTGGGAATGATGAATTCTCAGATTATTCAATCCTGTGGAGTTGAGAGAACCAGCAAGGATTCTGGGAATGATGATTTCTTGGATTCTTCAGTCCTCTGAAGCTGAGGGAACCAGCAGGGATTCTGGGAATGATGAATTCTCGAATTATTCAGTCCTGTGGAGCTGAGGGAACCAGCAAGGATTCTGAGAATGATGATTTCTTGGATTCTTCAATCCACTGGAGCTGAGGGAACCAGCAGGGATTCTTGGAATGATGATTTCTTGGATTCTTCAATCCTCTGAAGCTGAGGGAACCAGCAAGGATTCTGAGAATGATGATTTCTTGGATTCTTCAATCCACTGGAGCTGAGGGAACCAGCAGGCATTCTGGGAATGATGATTTCTGGGATTCTTCAATCCACTGGAGCTGAGGGAACCAGCAGGCATTCTGGGAATGATGATTTCTTGGATTCTTCAATCCTGTGGAGCCAAGGGAACAAGCAGGGATTCTGGGAATGACGATTTCTTGGATTCTTCAATCCTGTGGAGCCAAGGGAACAAGCAACGATTCTGGGAACGATGAATTCTCAGATTATTCAATCCTCTGGAGATGAGAGAACCAGCAAGGATTCTGGGAATTATGATTTCTTGGATTCTTCAATCCTGTGGAGCTGAGGGAACCACTAGGATTTACCCAGGAAGACAGTAGGGAAAAGAGATGTGGAAAACCCAAAACCAGGAAGATCCTGAGCCTTCCATGGAAGATTCTCCCATCATCTCCTTGCCAAGGAGTCTCCCAATTCCTCCCAATCCATTGGCTACTCTTCTGTGGTTCCAGAGCTTTCCTTGGGTCCCACCAGGTGCTGCTCGGGATGAGGCAATCCTGGATCTGCCACTTCCATGGGACGCTGGGGACAGGCTCCCTGCGTGCCTGGACACGCCACCCCAAAACTGTTCCTCCGTGCGACTTTCCCACAGCCAGAGGAATTCCTTGCCGGAGCCACACCTGCCGTGAACTGGTTTAACTCCAGTTTGTTAAATGGGAGAAGCCGATGGGGACTGGAAGCCGCTGGAAAACACCCGGCCCAGCCCCACCTGAACATCTGCACCCCGGGCAAAAGTTCCCTCCGAGGAGAAGGTGACAAATGTCACCTCCAGCACTCCCAACATCCCCATTCCATGCTGGGGAAAGGGAGCTGGGACCCACAGGAGGAATCCCATGGAGAATCCCGGTGCTGGCTTGAGGAGCGGGATGCAAATCCTTCCTTGGTGGAGACCTGGGATGAATCCGGGCTCTGAAGTCCCTCTGGAAGTCTTGGGTGGGTTTTGTTTTTTTTTTTGGCCGTGTTTTCCTGGCAGCAAATCCGCCCTCCTCGTTTTTCACTCAGAACGAGTTTTTCCAGGTCTGGAAGTGTCCCAAGTGAGAGGATAAAAAAAATTAACTCTCATCTTCTTAAAGGCTCCTGAGAACACCTTTGAGAGGTTTTGATGTTGTTTGTGCTGAGACTGAAAACAAAACCTGGGCTGGTTTTGGTTTTAAACCAAGCCTGAAATTTAGGGCAGTGGGATTGGAGAGAAATGGGAATTTTTAGGTTCAAAATCTTCCTCTGGAAAAATGGTTTTAGCCCATAGGATCAAAAATATTCCTGATTATGGGTTGGGAAAATAGAATTAAATAAATGACACTTTCTTTGTCCCCTTTTCCAAGTCAGCTTTTTCCTGCTTAATTCTTCAATTTCAGATGAATTTTTAGTTAAAATCTGATCTTTCATAAAGGCTAAATTTTAAGAATTGGAATTAAGAATTTATGTCAACTTCTCTTGGTGGTCTCTATGAAATTATTTTCCCTTATTGATTTTTCCACTTGAAAAATGGAAGAGGTTGGGTTTTTGGGGGTTATTTTTAATTCTTTTTTCTGCAGAGCTGAAGAATCAGGTCCTGGTGCAATTGAGGGCCCAGACCTGGACTGGCCTGGATTTGGGCAGGTCTGGATGGTTGAGTTGCACAACATCAGATTCAATTTATGCTTTGAAAGGGTTAAAACGTACAAACCCAAATTTCAGGTTTCCAGAACTACCTGTTTGGGGTTTTTTTATAAATATTCTCATTATTTATTGAAAGAGAAGACAGAAAATGCGTGCATTTTTCTCTTCCACATCTCTTGGGATTTTTCCCTCCCTTTTAACCTGTTTCAGCCCCTCCTTGTCCATCCCAGTGTCAGCATTGTTGGCTGCTCTTCCTTTCTTTATCTGGGACACAGAAATTCCCAGTCTGACCCAAATTTCCCAGCTGTTTTTGTCTCCCAGGTGATGCCAGACAGGTGTCAAACCCCTGGAGCCAGGAGAGGCAGGACCCTGGAAGGGACAGGAGCCAGGGAATGGCTCCCACTGGGAAAGGGGAGATTGGGCTGGGATCTTGGCAAGGAATTCCTGGCTGGGCTGGAATTCCCAGATTTGCTGGGGCTGCCCCTGGATCCCTGGCAGTGCCCAAGGCCAGGTTGGACACTGGGGCTTGGATCCACCTGGGGCAGTGGGAGGTGTCCCCGCTCATGGATGGGGTGGGATGAGATGAGATTTAAGATCCCTCCCAGCCCAAACCATCCCATGGTAATCCTGTGATCCCACACTGGCCCCTCTGTGATCTCCATCAGGATTCCTCAGGCTGTGGATGGCCAAAAACTGGGAAAAGGCAGCCAGGGAATGCTTGTCCTGTGCTTGTCCTGCAGCGTCTCCTCTTAGTTTGGAGGGAACTTAAATTCCAGCACTAAGCAAAAAAATTGTTTTTTAGAAAAGATGGAAAAGGACCTGGAGTTTTCCTGATGGCTGAGGAGTGAGCAGACACGGCAGGGAATGGGAGAATTCCATCCTGCATCCCAAAAAATCTTCAACCACTCGAGCTGGGGGCAAATCCCAATGCTCCCACTCCTCGGGTCCTTCATCTTTGCCAAGAGCTTCCCTCCCTGATTTGGGGCAGCAGTGGGATTTTCCACCTCCTTTTCCCCTCGGGATCTGGAGGAGGACTTTGGGGTGATCCATCTGGGAACCTTCGGCTGGGCTGGATTCTCTCTCACTTCCTCCCACCTGTGCAGGTGAAACTCTCCCTGATTTTGGCCCAGGGCCACCCGAAACCTCCGAGTGGCAAAACAGCGGAAAACTCCCGGGTGGAATCCCATGGGAACGAAAGGGAGCACCCAGTGTGGGGTCCAGAGCTGTGTAGGGCAAGGCATGGAGATCAGGAATGAGGATTTGGGGTGTAGGTTTTGGCATAAACTCCTGGAATTCTGCTGGGTTTTAGGGAAACGGGAGAAGCTTCCGAGCCTCGGAGCTGCGGCTCCTGGAGCCACCTGGGTGTGCAGGTTTGGGGCTTGCTCAGATCCAGCTGCTGGGCTGAGTCACACAATGCCAGGTGGGAATGTTCCCCCCTTGGCCTGCTTGCAGCTGGATCAGGAATGTGTCACTGCTGAACTCCCCTGCAGGTGAATGCTCAGCCCTGGGCTTCACCTGTCCCGGGAAAATGAGTAATCCCAAGATTTGAGAAACTTGGAATTGCTAAGGGGGGGTTTTGTGTCCTTAAGAAAACCTCTGGAATTCCAGAGTTAGTGCCAGGAGGGCTGGATACTGCAGGAGGCCCATATTCCCACTCCACCTGGAACAAATCCCATCTCCCACCACGCTGGATCAGGGAATTTGAGTCAGGCTGGCCCATATTCCCAATCTGCCTGGAACAAATCCCATCTCCCACCACGCTGGATCAGGGAATTTGAGTCAGGCTCAGCCTGGTCATGTCCATGATCCACCCATCAGGAACATCATTCCATGGAAACACCAGAGAGGGATTCACAGGGTTTTATCTCCACACACACGGCGGTGCACACGTTGTAGGATAAGTAGGAAAAGACTTGTGGGACTTGAGCCAGGCCTTGCTCCTGACCCATCCCAGTGGATTTGGGAACGGTGCTTGCACCACCCAGAAGCTCTGGGTTGGTTAAAATCCCCCAGGGGGGTCAGATTTAATCATCTCTGGATTCATCTCCCTTGCTTTTCCGTGACCCTTTGGAATCCGAGCTCGCCCTGGCTCTGACTCATCCCTGTCTGAGCCGAGCCTGAAACTGGGTCAGGCTGGCACAGAGGTCCCCACTGAGGCTCCTCTCTCTCCTCCAGGCTTTCGGTGGGGAAAAATCTGGATCAGGGGTCAAAAAACTGGAAATTTTTACTGGAATTGGAGTCCCAGAAAAGAACCTGAGGTTTAAGAGCAAACAGAAATCCTGCTGGAGCTGGGGCAAGGGAGGAGAGGATGGAGGAGAGAAAGGGAATCATGGAATGGGTTGGGTGGGAAAGGATCTTTAAGCCTCTGCTGCTCCAGCCTCATCCATGGGCAGGGACACCTCCCACTGTCCCAGGTGGATCCAACCTGGCCTTGGGCACTGCCAGGGATCCAGGGGCAGCCACAGCAAATCTGGGAATTCCAGCCCAGGCAGGAATTCCTTGCCAAGATCCCAGCCCAATCTCCCCTTTCCCAGTGGGAGCCATTCCCTGTCCCTCTGTCCCTCTGTCCCTTGTCCCCAGTCCCTCTCCATCTTTCCCGTGTTTCCCTGGAAGGTCACAATCCACTCAGAGCTCTCTGAGCAGGGTCTTTGCAGCTAAACTGGGGCTCCCAGGGCTTTGGGAATGGTTTGGGAAGCAAGAAAAGACCCTCTGGAACTGAGAACTCTGGAAAATTCCAGAGATCCCCAGGAACTTTGCTGGCTCCTGGTGCCATCAGCGGGGAGAGGACAACAGGGATGGTTTAAAATGAAAAAAAGGTTGATTCTGAATAAATAAAGAAATCATAAGTGACAGTGGATCAGAGGATGAAATTGCCAAGGTGAAAAAGGGGCAATTTATTTCTGAACCCTGATATTTATATTTAAAGAATTTCATAGAAATTTTATTCCTATTTTATAGATATTTATAGAATTTCATAGAAATTTTATTCCTATTTTATAGATATTTACAGACTTTCAAAAGTGACCGTGGATTGGAGGATGAAATTGCCAGGGTGAAAAAGGGACAGGTTATTTCTGAACTCTGATATTTATATTTAAAGAATTTAATAGAAATTTTATTTGTGTTTTATAGGTATTTATAGAATTTCATAGAAATTTTATTAGTATTTTATAAGTATTTATAGGCTTTCAAAAGTCACCATGGATCGGAGGATGAAATTGCCAAGGTGAAAAAGGGACAGTTCATTTCTGAACACGGATATTTATATTTATAGAATTTCATAGAAATTTTATTCATATTTTATAGATATTTATAGAATTTCATAGAAATTTTATTTGTGTTTTATAGGTATTTATAGAATTTCATAGAAATTTTATTTATATTTTATAATTATTTACAGACTTTCAAAAGTGACCATGGATCGGAGGATGAAATTGCCAAGGTGAAAGAGGGGCAGGTTATTTCTGAACCCTAATATTTATATTTATAGAATTTCATAGAAATTTTATTTATATTTTATAGGTATTTAGAGACTCTCAAATGTGACTGTGGATTGGAGGATGAAGTTGTCACCTCTCCAACCACACTGGTCAAACCAGCAGCCCATCAATTCTCTTGTTGTCCTGGGGACCTCTCACTGCTCAGAGTGACCCCGAGAAATGTTGGAAAGTCTCTTTTCCCACATTGAAAGAAGGAGTCAGAGCTCTTCATTTCTTGGTCTCAAGGTTGTTTATTTTTCCTTATCTATAAAATTTTTTCTCCTCTCCAGCCGAGGTCTGCCCAGCAGGACAGTCCAGGCGCTCTGCCTGCCCCCAGGGTGGTGTTATCTTTTTATACTGAAAAATACATGTACAATATTTACAATTATTTCCCAGTACTTCTCACTTATGTTAGACAGTGAGCTTCTACTCTGAACCAATCCAAAAGTGCCACCATCACAGCAGAAGATGGAGGCCAAGAAGAAGAAGAAGGACAAAGGCTGGACACACCCAGATTCCTCCATCTTGCCCCCTGAGCCCACATTCTAAAAACCCCAAAATTTACTTTTTCACCCCGTGATAAATTCACTATATTCTACTTAAATTGTCATGGCTTGCAGATCTTCATCTAAGGTTGGTGATTTGCTCCATGGCTCACAATCAAACCCACAGGGGCATTTTGAGCTCTGTGCCAGGGTCTCTGAACCCCCAGGCAGGGGTCTTGGAAACCCAGGACAGTCCTGGGTTCTGACATCTCTTCTCCTAGAAAGGAATGTAAAAAAATCATTATTTACATGAGAAGTCCCTGAGAAACTCCATTCCAAAAATATAAAGATCAGAAGAATTTAGAAGAGCAGGGTGACACCTGGCTGGGCAGGGAGGAGGGCTGGGAGATTCCTTGGGATTCGGGAAAGCGGGAATGAGGGAGCTTGGAGGCCACAGCAGAGCCTGCTCTGGGTTAAGCTGAGCTCAGGGAAGCCAGGCTCTTGGAAACCCAGGACAGCCAGAGGGATGTGCTGGGTTCTGACATCTCTTCTTCTCTAGAAAGGAATGTAAAAAAGTCATCATTTACGTGAAAAGTCCCTGAGAAACTCCATTCCAAAAATGTAAAGATCAGAAGAATTTAGAAGAGCAGGGTGACACCTGGCTGGGCAGCAACGCGGGTGTCGCTATCGGACACGAAGGAACACAGGCACACCTGCTCTCAAGGTGAAGGAAAAAAGGGACCTTTATTTTTCTGACTCCAATATTTATAGTTTTACAAAGGTGACAGCGGATTGGAGGGTGACAGTGCCACCTCTCCAATGACACTGGTTACACCAACAGTCCATCAAATCTCTCCTCCTCCATCGAAGGAATGTAAACAATAAGTTATTTACAAGAAAGTGCGTGATAAAGTTCCTTACAAGAATGTCAACACCAGAAGGCTTAGAGAATCTTAAAAAACCAGGGTGACACGAGGGCTGGGTGATTCCTTGGGATTCGGGAAACCGGGAATGAGGGAGCTCGGAGGCCACAGCAGAGCCTGCTCTGGGTCAAGCCGAGCTCAGGGAAGCCGGGCCTTGCTCCGTGTGGGATCTGGGCCTCGTGTTGGAACGTGCCTTGACCCCGGCTGCCTCCAGGGAATGCTGAGTCCGGGAACTCGGCGGGTTTGAGGCCCAGACCCACCCTGAGATGCTTCAGATAGGGAGAGCGAGTGAGACAAAGGCCTGACGCAAGGGCCGACCTCCAGCAAGGCCGACAAGGCCGACAAGGCCGACCTCCGACAAGGCCGACCTCCACAAGGACGGTGCTGACTTCCACGAGGGTTTTTTTTTTTCTTTTTTTCCTCATTTTTTCCTCTCTTTTTGATGGTTTCTTGCAAAGCTTTCCCGCAGATCCAGGGGTTTGGTCACTCTGTAAATGCTGGTGGTGCCCAAACTCCAAATTTGTGTCCCTGGGATGTGTGGGAGCATCAGAGGGAGTTGAGGAGGTTTGGGCAGCACTCAGGAACGAGGGGGATTTTTAGGGTGTCCTGGGCAGGGAAATATGGTCCTTGGAGTGCACCACATAAAATCCTCTCACATTTAGGGGCAAAAGGAGAAGTTTTGGGGAAATTTTCTCCCAATACAGCTTCTTGTTTGCTGTAGACCATCCTTTTTTAGGGTATTTTCCTCTGGATCATCCTTTTTTAGGATACTGTGGACCATCCATTTTAGGATACTGTGGACCATCCTTTTTTAAGGTATTTTTCTGCGAAACATCCTTTATTAAGATACTTTCCTGTGGAATATCCTTTTTTAGGATATTTTTTCTGTGGATCATCCTTTTTCAGGTGGGTTTGGTCACTCTGTGAATGCTGGTGGTGCCCAAACTCCAAATTTGTGTCCCTGGGATGTGTGGGAGCATCAGAGGGAGTTGAGGAGGTTTGGGCAACACTCAGGAACGAGGGGGATTTTTAGGGTGTCCTGGGCAGGGAAATATTTTGGCCAGATGATCTTTGGGGGGTCCTTCCCACTCAGGATATTCTGGGATTCTGTGTTAAGAAATGACACCAAAAATGTGTCCTTGGTGTGCTTCACACAAAATTCTCTCACATTTAGGGGCCAAAAGGAGAAATTTTGGGGAAATTTTCTCCCAGTGCACCTTCTTGTTTGCTGTGGACCATCCTTTTTTAGGGTATTTTTCTGTGGACAATCCTTTTTTAGGATATTTTTCTGTGGATCATCTTTTTTTAGGATATTTTTCTGTGGACCATTCTCTTTTAGAATTTTTTCTCTGGACCATTCTCTTTTAGGATATTTTCTGTTGATCATCCCTTTCTAGGATATTTTTCTGTGGACCATCATTCATTAGGGTATTTTTCTGTGGACAATCCTTTATTAGGATATTTTTCTATGAACCATCCCTTTTTAGGATATTTTTCTGTGGACTATTCTCTTTTAGGATATTTTCTGTTGATCATCCTTTTTCAGGGTATTTTTCTGTGGACCATCCTTTTTTAGGGTATTTTTCTGTGGAAAATCCTTTATCAGGATATTTTCTGTGGACCATCCTTTTCTAGGATATTTTCTGTGGACCATCCCTTTTTAAGGTATTTTCTATGGATCATTCTCAGTGCCCATCCCTGGAGGTGTCCAAGGAATTCCTGGAGGCGGCATCAGGGACAAGGTGGGGATTGGATTGATGATCTTGGAAGTCTTTTCCAACCTCAGTGATTCTGGGATTGTGTTAAATGGGATTTTAAGGGAAAATTGTTCCCTGTAAGGACGGCGAGATCCTGAAATGGAATTCCCAGATTTGCTGTGGCTGCCCCTGGATCCCTGGAAGTGTCCAAGGCCAGGTTGGACATTGGGGCTTGGATCCACCTGGGATAATGAGAGGTGTCCCTATGGATGAAGCAGGAATGGGGATGAGCTTTAATTCCCTTCCAACCCAAACCATCCTGGAATTCTGTGAATTCTCCAACTCCTCATCCGCAGCTCCTCTCTTCACTCCAGGGGCAGCAAATAATTAAAAAATCAACGACAACAATCAGAACCCAGAGCTGATTTCATCCGTGGCGCTCGGCGTCTCCTCCTCACGGCTGGGATTTTATTCCCTGTGCTGGAAGGAATTCAGGAGCCAGCTGGGATTTTATTCCCTGAGCTGGAAGGAATTCAGGAGCCAGCTCGGGTTTTATGGGTGTCTGTCAGCAGAGGGAAGGAATGAAGCCATCGGGGCGGCTCCGCCCGGCCGTAAATCTTTTATGCGTTGGGTGAGGAAGCCCAAACAACGTCGGATTTGCAATTCCAGCGCCGTGCCAGAGCGGGACCGGGCTCCTGTTTTCCAGGGCAAGCAAATTTTGGGGTTTGGAGAGGTCAGAGAGGAGACGCCGAGCCCGAGGGCTTTTGTTGTGGGGAATGTCACTGTCAGGGCACTCCCCGGGCTTTATAAAATTGTTTGTTTCTCTCAAAAGCGTCCTTAAATCCCTGCTTTTCTTGCTGATGGGGATTTCTGTCCTGCGGTGGTGTTGGTGCAGGGAACAAAGGAGAAAACAGGGATGGAGTTGGGATGCAGGGAATCGTGGAGTGGTTTGGGTGGGAAAGAATCTTAAAGCATTGTTCTATTCCTCCCCATCCATGGGCAGGGATATATCCCACTATTTCCAGGTGGATCCAAGCCCCAATGTCCAACCTGGCCTTGGGCACTGCCAGGGATCCAGGGGCAGCCACAGCAAATCTGGGAATTCCAGCCCAGGCAGGAATTCCTTGCCAAGATCCCAGCCCAATCTCCCCTTTCCCAGTGGGAGCCATTCCCTGGGTGCTGTCCCTCTGTCCCTTGTCCCCAGTCCCTCTGCAGCTCTCCTGGAGCCCCTGCAGGGACTCTGAGGATTCCCTGGAATTTTTCCCTTCTCCAGGGGTGCACTTTGTGTCAGATAGGACCTCAAATCCCATCCCATTCCAACCCCAACACCTCCCACTATTTCCAGGTGGATCCAAGCCACAGTGTCCAACCTGGCCTTGGGCACTGCCAGGGATCCAGGGGCAGCCACAGCAAATCTGGGAATTGCAGCCCAGCCCCTGCCCACCCTCCCAGTGGGGGTGACAGGGACGTTGCTGAGGCAGGAGGTGCCCGTGGTTCTGACAGGGATTTCAGGGAAGAGGGAAAAGGATCTCCAGCCCCTCTCCTTGGGAAAATTCCTGCAGCTGCAGACAGTGAGGGCGATCCCAGGCGTCCGCCCCTAAATCCACCTTTCCCTCTGTTCCTGATGTTTTGGTGGAATCCGGCCCTAAATCCATATTTCCCTTTGCTTTTGGTGGTTTTGGGGAGTCCATCCCCAAATCTGTCTTTCTCCCAGCTCTTGGCATTTTTGGGGAGTCACTCCCCAGTGCTTTTGGTATTTTTGGGGGAGTCTGTTCCTAAATCCACCTTTCCCTCTGCTTATGCTGTTTTTGGGGAGTCTGTTCCTAAATCCACATTTCCCTTTGCTTTTGGTGTTTTTGGGGAGTCTATCCCTTTGGGAGTCCATTCCTAAATCCACCTTTCCCTCTGTTCCTGGTGTTTTGGGGGAGTCTGTCCCTAAATCCACATTTCTCCCTGTGCTCTTGGTGTTTTTAGGGGAATCTGTTCCTAAATCCACCTTTCCCTCTGTTCCTGGTGTTTTGGGGGAGTCTGTCCCCAAATCCACCTTTCCCTCTGCTTTTGCTGGTTTTGGGGAGTCTGTCCCCAAATCCACCTTTCCCTCTGTTCCTGCTGGTTTTGGGGGAATCGATTCCTAAATCCACCTTTCCTTTTTCTTTTGGTGTTTTTGGGGTAGTCTGTCCCTAAATCCGCCTTTCTCCCAGCTTTTTGTGTTTTTTGGGAGCCTCTCCCCCGCTCAGGAGGGCGCTGGGTGAGGAAGCAGCCGCAGGTGGCACCGGAGATAAACAAAGCAATTAAAACTTTTACTTTTCCCTGCCGTAAACGGAAGCGGGAGCCGAGGCCGGGCTGGAATGCGGCTCCCGATTCCTGTTCCTTAATGAGCTCGGGGGCGGAGGAGGTTTGACAGAGCTGCCCTTGGAATGACAATTCCCACCTTTTACCTGGATAAACATCCCGGCCGCTCCTGCCAGCGGCGGCCGCGTTGCTCCTTTGATCTGCGCCAGGGCTGGGAGCTGCGAGATAAGAGCGGAGATAACAGAGCGCGATCGCGATCGCGGGGAAGGGCAGGACCCGCGGGGCTGCGGCGGTGACTCGGCCGTGACCTCCTGGCCGGGGCTGCTTCGCGTTGTCCTTGATCCTGAGCGCTGGAAGCAGCTTGGGATGGCCCCGAGGATCGGCAAAAGGGGATACAGGAATCCCGGGATGGTTTGGGTGGGAAGGGAACTTAAATCCCATCCCATTCCCATCCCATCCCATCCCACCCCCACTCCCATTCCATCCCACCCCACTCCCATTCCATTCCATTCCATTCCATTCCATTCCATCCCCATCCCATCCCATCCCAACCCCAACCATGTTCAGGGACACCTCCCACTGTGCCAGGTGGATCCAACCTGGCCTTGGGCACTGCCAGGGATCCAGGGGCAGCCACAGCAAATCTGGGAATTCCAGCCCAGGCAGGAATTCCTTGCCCAGATCCCAGCCCAATCTCCCCTTTCCCAGTGGGAGCCATTCCCTGGGTGCTGTCCCTCTGTCCCTTGTCCCCAGTCCCTCTCCAGCTCTCCTGGAGCCCCTTCAGGGACTCTGAGGATTCCCTGGATTTTTCCCTTCTCCAAGTGGAACAGTTTATGTTGGAAGTGACCTCAAATCCCATCCCACCCCAACCCCAACACCTTCCCCTATCCCAGGGTGCTCCAAGCCCCAGTGTCCAACCTGCCCTTGGACATTCCCAGGATCCAGGGGCAGCACACATGGCTGTGGCAGGGAGGCTCCCTGGAGCAGGGCCAAGCTTTTGGCTCATTGGGGTCACTCTGCTCCTTGCCCTCCTGCCCTCAGTGCCCCCGGGGGTGGTGGCACCTCCCAGGATGCCCAAAATTCAGGGGTAACCCAGTGGTGACCTTTTGGCCCTGGTTTGTGGCAGGGTGTGGCAGCAGCAGAGCCGGTTCTGGGCAGGACCGGGAGCAGGAAAAGATGGGAATGGCAGGGGCAGGACAGGACCTGGTGGAGCCTGGGCCAGAAAAAATCCAGGGAGAGCTCAGAGCCCTTTCCAGAGCCTAAAGGGGCTCCAGGAGAGCTGGAGAGGGACTGGGGACAAGGGACAGAGGGACAGCACCCAGGGAATGGCTCCCACTGGGAAAGGGGAGATTGGGCTGGGATCTTGGCAAGGAATTCCTGGCTGGGCTGGAATTCCCAGATTTGCTGTGGCTGCCCCTGGATCCCTGGCAGTGCCCAAGGCCAGGTTGGATCCACCTGGGACAGTGGGAGGTGTCTCTGCCCATGGATAGGGTGGGAATGGGATGGGATTTAGGGTCTCTTCCAACCCAAACCATTCCAAGAGTCTGGACCTCTTTTGCTCTGGGAGAGCTGGGAATGTTCCCCTGGAGAAGGGAAAATTCCAGGGAATGCTCAGAGTCCCCAGGACTCCAGGAGAGCTGGAGAGGGACTGGGGACAAGGGACAGAGGGACAGCACCCAGGGAATGGCTCCCACTGGGAAAGGGGAGATTGGGCTGGGATCTGGGCAAGGAATTCCTGGCTGGGAGGGTGGGCAGGGGCTGGCTCAGTTCTGGTTGGACTCAAGTTTTCTTTGGGGGGTTCAGGGCTGGTTTTGGCTCCTCTGAGCCCCACCAGGAGAGAATTCCCATGGGATGTGCCAGCACATACCAACACTTGCATGGTAAAATCAGGGAATCATGGAATGGTTTGGGTTGGAATGGATGTGGATGATCCAGTGCCACCCCCATGCCTCTGTCCCAGGTGGATCCAAGCCCCAATGTCCAGCCTGGCCTTGGGCACTGCCGGGGATCCAGGGGCAGCCACAGCAAATCTGGGAATTCCAGCCCAACCCCTGCCCACCCTCCCAGCCAGGAATTCCTTCCTAATATTTAGCTTAAGTCTGCCTTTTTCACTTAAAATCTGCTTTTTTTTTTTCACTTTCAGTCCACCTTTTTTTCACTTTAAATCCATTCCCTCTTGTCCTGATCCCAAGGAATTCCAGTTAGGAGTATCCAAGCCTGGCTGGGAGCCTCTTCCTCCAAGCCTGGACAATTTTCCTCAGAAATTCCTGGTGGAGAGATCTTGGTCAGTCCCTGCCTGAATGGAATGTGATGATCCCTAAGTTCCATTCCAACCCCAAATTCCAGGACTGCCCCACACCCCCAGCGCTGTGCAGATGTTCTGAAGCACCCACAGCTGGAATCCCAACACCTTTGCTGGGATTCCACCTGGGAATTGCAAGTTTTGGCCTGAGGTCTCTCTGCCAGCCCTTCTCCCACCAATTCCACGAGTTATTCCAGGATTTTTCTGAGCAATCTCATGGATGTTCTCCCAACGGGATGTTCCACCTTTGGCTTTGGCGTTGCTGAACCAGCCAGAGTGGGAATGCCACCCTTGGGATTCATTCCATGCCTTGGAGCCACCAGGGACTGGGTGAGACCCTTTCAACCTCCCAATTCCCAGAAATTCCCATCCTTTCTCCATCCCAATCCACGGAGAACAGGGAAAACTTCCCCCTTTTTTTTGTTTTCCGGTTTCAACACATTTCTTACCACGTGGGGGAAGCTCGTTAAGCGCTTTTAAAGCGGGAGATTAAATGGGTTGGATCCCTGACTAATTTTTCTGGTTGCTGAACGGGGTTGTAAATAGTTGGGGTGTTTATCTCAGCGACAGGTGGGTCTGTGCTGGGAGAGATTGGATCCCCTGGAGCAGCCCTGTCCCTCCGGGAATTCTTTGGAAAATTAGAAAAGAAAAGAAAAGAAAAGAAAAGAACAGAAAAGAAAAGAAAAGAAAAGA
>CM019905.1:1104509-1211753 GCA_009764595.1 Geothlypis trichas | reverse complement strand
CGTGCTGACTTCCACGAGGTTTTTTTTTTTCTTTTTCCTCATTTTTTCTTCTTTTGATGGTTTCTTGCAAAGCTTTCCCGAGTCCAGGGTTTGGTCACTCGTAAATGCTGGTGGTGCCCAAACTCCAAATGTGTGTCCCGGGATGTGGGGGAGCATCAGGGTGAGTGAGGGGTTTGGGCGCACTCAGGAACGAGGGGGATTTTTAGGGTGTCTGGGCAGGGAAATATGGTCCTTGGAGTGCACCACATAAAATCCTCTCACATTTAGGGGCAAAAGGAGAAGTTTTGGGGAATTTTTCTCCCCAATACAGCTTCTGTTTGCTGTAGACCATCCTTTTTAGGGTATTTTCCTCTGGATCATCCTTTTTTAGGATACTGTGGACCATCCATTTAGGATACTGTGGACCATCCTTTTTAAGGTATTTTTCTGCGAAAAATCCTTATTAGATACTTTCTGTGGAATATCCTTTTTAGGATATTTTTTCTGTGGATCATCCTTTTTCAGGTGGGTTTGGTCACTCTGTGAATGCTGGTGGTGCCCAAACTCCAAATTTTGTTCCCCTGGGATGTGGGAGCATCATAGGGAGTTGAGGAGGTTTGGGCAACCACTCAGGAACGAGGGATTTTAGGGTGTCCTGGGCAGGAAATATTTTTGGCCAGATGATCTTTGGGGGTCTTCCCACTCAGGATATTCTGGGATTCTGTGTTAAGAAATGACACCAAAAATGTGTCCTTGGTGTGCTTCACACAAAATTCTCTCACATTTAGGGGCCAAAAGGAGAAATTTTGGGGAAATTTTCTCCCAGTGCACCTTCTTGTTTGCTGTGGACCATCCTTTTTTAGGGTATTTTTCTGTGGACAATCCTTTTTTAGGATTATTTTCTGTGGATCTCTTTTTTAGGATATTTTTCTTGGACCTTCTCTTTTAGAATTTTTTCTCTGGACCATCTCTTTAGGATTTTCGTTGATCATCCCTTTCTAGGATATTTTTCTGTGGACATCATTCATTAGGGTATTTTTCTGTGGACAATCCTTTATTAGGATATTTTCTATGAACCATCCCTTTTTAGGATATTTTCTGTGGACTATTCTCTTTTAGGATATTTTCTGTTGATCATCCTTTTTTCAGGGTATTTTTCTGTGGACCATCCTTTTTAGGTATTTTTCTGTGGAATCCTTTTAGGATATTTTCTGTGGACCATCCTTTTCTAGGATATTTCTGTGGACCATCCCTTTTTAGGTATTTTCTATGGATCATTCTCAGTACCCATCCCTGGAGGTCCAAGGAATTCCTGGAGGCGGCATCAGGGACAAGGTGGGGATTGGATTGATGATCTTGGAAGTCTTTTCAACCTGTGATTCTGGGATTGTGTTAATGGGATTTTAAGGGAAAATTGTTCCCTGTAAGGAGGCGTGATCCTGAAATGGAATTCCCAGATTTGCTGTGGCTGCCCCTGGATCCCTGAAGTGTCCAAGGCCAGGTTGGACATTGGGGCTTGGATCCACCTGGGATAATGAGAGGTGTCCCTATGGATGAAGCAGGAATGGGGATGAGCTTTAATTCCCTTCCAACCCAAACCATCCTGGAATTCTGTGAATTCCCCAACTCCTCATCCGCAGCTCTCTCTTCACTCCAGGGGCAGCAAATAATTAAAAATCAACGACAACAATCAGAACCCAGAGTGATTTCATCCGTGGCGCTCGGCGTCTCCTCCTCACGGCTGGGATTTTATTCCCTGTGCTGGAAGGAATTCAGGAGCCAGCTGGGATTTTATTCCCTGAGCTGGAAGGAATTCAGGAGCCAGCTCGGGTTTTATGGGTGTCTGTCAGCAGAGGGAAGGAATGAAGCCATCGGGGCGGCTCCGCCCGGCCGTAAATCTTTTATGCAGTTGGGTGAGGAAGCCCAAACAACGTCGGATTGCAATTCCAGCGCCGTGCCAGAGCGGGACCCGGGCTCCTGTTTTCCAGGGCAAGCAAATTTTGGGGTTTGGAGAGGTCAGAGAGGAGACGCCGAGCCCGAGGGCTTTTATTGTGGGGAATGTCACTGTCAGGGCACTCCCCGGCTTTATAAAATTGTTTGTTTTCTCAAAAGCGTCCTTAAATCCCTGCTTTTCTTGTTGATGGGGATTTCTGTCCTGCGTGGTGTTGGTGCAGGGAACAAAGGAGAAAAACAGGGATGGAGTTGGGATGCAGGGAATCGTGGAGTGGGTTGGGTGGAAAGAATCTTAAAGCATTGTTCTATTCCTCCCCATCCATGGGCAGGGATATATCCCACTATTTCCAGGTGGATCCAAGCCCCAATGTCCAACCTGGCCTTGGGCACTGCCAGGGATCCAGGGGCAGCCACAGCAAATCTGGGAATTCCAGCCCAGGCAGGAATTCCTTTGCCAAGATCCCAGCCCAAGCTCCCCTTTCCCAGTGGGAGCCATTCCCTGGGTGCTGTCCCTCTTGTCCCTTGTCCCCAGTCCCCTCTGCAGCTCCTCCTGGAGCCCCTGCAGGGACTCTGAGGATTCCCTGGAATTTTTCCCTTCTCCAGGGTGCACTTGTGTCAGATAGGACCTCAAATCCCATCCCATTCCAACCCCAACACCTCCCACTATTTCCAGTGGATCCAAGCCACAGTGTCCAAACCTGCCTTGGCACTGCCAGGATCCAGGGGCAGCCACAGCAAATCTGGGAATTGCAGCCCAGCCCCTGCCCACCCTCCCGTGGGGGTGACAGGGACGTTGCTGAGGCAGGAGGTGCCCGTGGTTCTGACCGGGATTCAGGAATAGGGAAAGGATCTCCAGCCCCTCTCCTTGGGAAAATTCCGCAGCTGCAGACAGGGAGGGCGATCCCAGGCGTCCGCCCCTAAATCCACCTTTCCCTCTGTTCCTGATGTTTTGGTGGAATCCGGCCCTAAATCCCATATTTCCCCTTTGCTTTTGGTGGGGTTTTGGGGGAGTCATCCCCAAATCTGTCTTTCTCCCAGCTCTTGGGCATTTTTGGGGAGTCACTCCCCAGTGCTTTTGGTATTTTTGGGGAGGGTCCTGTATCCTAATCCACCTTTCCCTCTGCTTATGCTGTTTTTTGGGGAGTCTGTTCCTAAATCCACATTCCCTTTGCTTTTGGTTGTTTTTGGGGAGTCTATCCCTTTGGGAGTCCATTCCTAAATCACCTTTCCCTCTGTTCCTGGTGTTTTGGGGGAGTCCTGTCCCTAAATCCACATTTCTCCCTGTGCTCTTGGTGTTTTAGGGAATAGTCCTAAATCACCTTTCCCTCTGTTCCTGGTGTTTTGGGGAGTCTGTCCCCAAATCCACCTTTCCCTCTGCTTTGCTGGTTTTGGGGGTCTGTCCCCAAATCCACCTTTCCCTCTGTTCCTGCTGGTTTTGGGGAATCGATTCCTAATCACCGTTTCCGTTTTCTTTTGGTGTTTTTGTGGTAGTCTGTCCCTAAATCCGCCTTTCTCCCAGCTTTTTGTGTTTTTTGGGAGCCTCTCCCCCGCTCAGGAGGGCGCTGGGTGAGGAAGCAGCCGCAGGTGGCACCGGAGATAAACAAAGCAATTAAAACTTTTACTTTTCCCTGCCGTAAACGGAAGCGGGAGCCGAGGCCGGGCTGGAATGCGGCTCCCGATTCCTGTTCCTTAATGAGCTCGGGGGCGGAGGAGGTTTGACAGAGCTGCCCTTGGAATGACAATTCCCACCTTTTACCTGGATAAACATCCCGGCCCGCTCCTGCCAGCGGCGGCCGCGTTGCTCCTTTGATCTGCGCCAGGGCTGGGAGCTGCGAGATAAGAGCGGAGATAACAGAGCGCGATCGCGATCGCGGGGAAGGGCAGGACCCGCGGGGCTGCGGCGGGTGACTCGGCTGTGACCTCCCGGCGGTGGCTGCTCCACGTTGTCCTTGATCCTGACCGCTGGAAGCAGCTTGGGATGGTCCCGAGGATCGGCAAAAGGGGATACAGGAATCCCGGGATGGTTTGGGTGGGAAGGGAACTTAAAGCCCATCCCATCCCATCCCATCCCGTCCCGTCCCGTCCCGTCCCGTCCCATCCCATCCCATCCCCACCCCATCCATGTTCAGGGACACCTCCCACTGTCCCAGATGGATCCAGCCTGGCCTTGGGCACTGCCAGGGATCCAGGGGCAGCCACAGCAAATCTGGGAATTCCAGCCCAGCCAGGAATTCCTTGCCCAGATCCCAGCCCAATCTCCCCTTTCCCAGTGGGAGCCATTCCCTGGGTGCTGTCCCTCTGTCCCTTGTCCCCAGTCCCTCTGCAGCTCTCCTGGAGCCCCTTCAGGCACTCTGAGGATTCCCTGGATTTTCCCTTCTCCAAGTGGAACAGTTTATGTTGGAAGTGACCTCCAAGCCCATCCCACCCCAACCCAAACACCTTCCCCTATCCCAGGTGGCTCCAAGCCCCAGTGTCAACCTGCCCTTGGACATTCCCAGGATCCAGGGGCAGCACACATGGCTGTGGCAGGGAGGCTCCCTGGAGCAGGGCCAAGCTTTTGGCTCATTGGGGTCACTCTGCTCCTTGCCCTCCTGCCCTCAGTGCCCCCGGGGGTGGTGGCACCTCCCAGGATGCCCAAAATTCAGCTGCAACCCAGTGGTGACCTTTTGGCCCTGGTTTGTGGCAGGGTGTGGCAGCAGCAGAGCCGGTTCTGGGCAGGACCAGGAGCAGGAAAAGATGGGAATGGCAGGGGCAGGACAGGACCTGGTGGAGCCTGGGCCAGGAAAAATCCAGGGAGAGCTCAGAGCCATTTCCAGAGCCTAAAGGGGCTCCAGGAGAGCTGGAGAGGGACTGGGGACAAGGGACAGAGGGACAGCACCCAGGGAATGGCTCCCACTGGGAAAGGGGAGATTGGGCTGGGATCTTGGCAAGGAATTCCTGGCTGGGCTGGAATTCCCAGATTTGCTGTGGCTGCCCCTGGATCCCTGGCAGTGCCCAAGGCCAGGTTTGGATCCACCTGGGACAGTGGGAGGTGTCCCTGCCCATGGATGGGGTGGGAATGGGATGGGATTTAGGGTCTCTTCCAACCCAAACCATTCCAAGAGTCTGGACCTCTTTTGCTTTGGGAGAGCTGGGAATGTTCCCTTGGAGAAGGGAAAATTCCAGGGAATTCTCAGAGTCCCCACAGGGGCTCCAGGAGAGCTGGAGAGGGACTGGGGACAAGGGACAGAGGGACAGCACCCAGGGAATGGCTCCCACTGGGAAAGGGGAGATTGGGCTGGGATCTGGGCAAGGAATTCCTGCCTGGGAGGGTGGGCAGGGCTGGGCTCCGTTCTGGTTGGACTCAAGGTTTCTTTGTGGGGTTCAGGGCTGGTTTTGGCTCCTCCAAGCCTCATCAGGAGAGAATTCCCATGGGATGTGCCGGTACATACCAACACTTGCATGGTAAAATCAGGGAATCATGGAATGGTTTGGGTTGGAATGGATCTGGATGATTCAGTGCCACCCCCATGCCGCTGTCCCAAAGTGCTCCAAGCCCCAATGTCCAACCTGACCTTGGGCACTGCCAGGGATCCAGGGGCAGCCACAGCAAATCTGGGAATTCCAGCCCAGCCCCTGCCCAGCCTCCCAGCCAGGAAAGCTTTCCTAATATTTAGCTCAAATATGCCTTTTTCACTTAAAATCTGCTTTTTTTCCACTTCCCAGTCCACCCTTTTTCAGTTTAAATGCATTCCCTCTTGTCGTGATCCCAAAGAATTCCAGTTAGAAGTATCCAAGCCTGGCTGGGAGCCTCTTCCTCCAAGCCTGGACAATTTTCCTCAGAAATTCCTGGTGGAGGGATCTCAGCCTGTCCCTGCCCGTGGCACAGAGTTGGAATGTGATGATCCCTAAGTTCCATTCCAACCCCAAATTCCAGGATTTCCCCACACCCCCAGCGCTGTGCAGATGTTCTGAAGCACCCACAGCTGGAATCCCAACACCTTTGCTGGGATTCCACCTGGGAATTGCAAATTTTGGTCTGAGATCTCACTGCCAGCCCTCCTCCCAGTAATTCCACGAGTTATTCCAGGATTTTTCTGAGCAATCTCATGGATGTTCTCCCAACAGGATGTTCCACCTTTGGCTTTGGTGTTGCCAAACCAGCCAGAGTGGGAATGCCACCCTTGGGATTCATTCCATGCCTTGGAGCCACCAGGGACTGGGTGAGACCCTTTAAACCTCCCAATCCCCAGAAATTCCCATCCTTTCTCCATCCCAATCCATGGAGAACCAGGGAAAACCTCTCCCTTTTTTTTGTTTTCAGGTTTCAACACATTTCTTACCACGTGGGGGAAGCTCGTTAAGCGCTTTTAAAGCGGGAGATTAAATGGGTTGGATCCCTGACTAATTTTTCTGGTTGCTGGATGGGGTTGTAAATAGTTGGGGTGTTTATCTCAGTGACAGGTGGGTCTGTGCTGGGAGAGATTGGATCCTCTGGAGCAGCCCTGTCCCTCAGGGCATTCTTTGGAAAATTGGAAAAGAGAAAAAGAAAAAGAAAGGGAAGGGAAGGGAAGGGAAGGAAAGGAAAGGAAAGAGAAAGGAAGGAAAGGAAAGGAAGGAAAGGAAAGGAAGAAAGGGAAAGAAGGAAAGGAAAGGAAAGGAAAGGAAAGGAAGGAAAGGAAAAGTAAAAGGAAAAGAAAAGGAAAAGAAAGAAAAGAAAAGAAAAGAAGAGAAAAGAAAAGAAAAGAAAAGAAAAGAAAAGAAAAGAAAAAGAAAGAAAAGAAAAGAAAAGAAAGGAAAAGAATGGAAAAGAAAAGAATGGAAAAGAAAAGAAAAGAATGGAAAAGAAAAGAATGGAAAATAAGGAAGGAAAGGAAAGGAAAGGAAGAAAGGAAAGGAAAGGAAAGGAAAGGAAAGGAAAGGAAAGGAAAGGAAAGGAAAGGAAAGAGAAAAGAAAAGAAAGGAATGGAAAAGGAAGGAAAGGAAAAAGAGGAAAAGAAATTAAAAGAAAGGAATGGAATGGAAAGGAAAGGAAAGGAAAGGAAAGGAAAGGAAAGGAAAGGAAAAGAAAAAACAAAAAACCCACAAAAAATCCCAACAACAAGAACAAAAAAAAAAAAAAAACCAAAAAACCTCCAAAAATAAAACAAAACAAAACAAAAAACAAAAACCAGAAAAAACCCAAACCAACGAACCAAACCACCCACCAACCAAAAACAACAGCAACAACAAAAAACCAAACCCAAACCCCTCCAAAAAAACCAAAACAAACAAACAAACAAGGGAAGGTGTTTATCCCAGTGAGCTGCTGGCACCTGGAAAAATCTTCCAGACTGGGTTTGGTTTGCATGGATGGTTTGGAAAGTGCTGGGAACAAGGAAGTCCAGGAATTTCTGGTCCATGTCCCTTTCAGGTCCTAGAAAGTCACAGTTGGATACCTCCAAAGCTTCTCTTCTTCAGGATGAACATTCCCAATTCTCACAACCTTCCCCTCTTCCTTTCCTTTCCTTTCCTTTCCTTTCCTTTCCTTTCCTTTCCTTTCCTTTCCTTTCCTTTTCCTTTCCTTTCCTTTCCTTTCCTTCTTTCCTTTCCTTTCCTTTCCTTTCCTTTCCTTTCCTTTCCTTTCCTTCCTTCCTTTCCTTTCCTTTCCTTTCCTTTCCTTTCCTTTCCTTTCCTTTCCTTTCCTTTCCTTTCCTTTCCTTTCCTTTCCTTTCTTGACATTTCCTTGAAATTTCCTTGAAATTTCCTTTCCTTTCCTTGAAATTTCCTTGAAATTTCCTTTCCTTTCCTTGAAATTTCCTTTCCTTGAAATTCCTTTCCTTTCCTTGAAATTTCCTTGAAATTTCCTTGAAATTTCCTTGAAATTTCCTTGAAATTTCCTTTCCTTTCCTTTCCTTGAAATTTCCTTTCCTTTCCTTGAAATTTCCTTTCCTTGAAATTTCCTTTCCTTGAAATTTCCTTTCCTTTCCTTGAAATTTCCTTTCCTTGAAATTTCCTTTCCTTTCCTTGAAATTTCCTTTCCTTTCCTTTCCTTTCCTTTCCTTGAAATTTCCTTTCCTTGAAATTTCCTTTCCTTTCCTTTCCTTGAAATTTCCTTTCCTTTCCTTTCCTTGAAATTTCCTTGAAATTTCCTTTCCTTTCCCCCTTTCCTTAATTCCTTTCCCCAATTCCTTTCCCCAATTTTCCCTTTTCCGTTTCTTTTCCCGGGAAAATCCAGGAATTCTTGGTCCAGGAGGAGCTCCTGACTGGGATTCAGGATAATCCTGAGCCCGGGTTTATTTTTAAACCTCTCCTTAATCCCTCCCTGCACGTCTGGAAGAGCAAATTGGACACAGGGAGGAAAAGTGCCAGGAAAGCTCCAGAGGGAAATAAACCCCTGGGAATTGGGAATTAATGGGGGAAATTGGGAATAAATCCGGGAAATTTGGAATAAATCCTGGAAATTGGGAGTTTGTGCCCTGACAGGTCCTAAAAGGAAGAAGCTCACCAATAATTATTATTAATATATTTATTAGTTCATTAATAATTCGGAATAATTCTAGTGGACTGGGCTTGCAGTCAAGTTTAATAATAATTTTATTATTCTATAATATTTAATTCTTTCAGTTCTATAAATCTTTATATGTTGGTATTTATAATTTTTGATTGCTTTTTTATTATTTCAATTTTACCTAGAATATATTTTATATGTTATTTAACTTTTCTTACTGTATTTCTATTATTTCTATTATTCATGCTTAATATCTAATATATATTTTCATCTATTATTGTATTTTTATTTTATATCATTTATATTCTGTATAAATGTATTTTATACACTACTATTTATAGCTTTATTGTTTAGTTGATATTATTTTCTATTTTATTTTTATATGGTATATTTAATATATTATTTATATTTCTAATATTTTGTTTATATTATTTATATTTTATATCTAATATATTTTATATGTTATCATTTATCATTTTACTGTTTCACTTATATTATTTGATTTTTATATCTATATCGAATATAGAATATATATTATTTTATATTTCTCTTATTTTATTTCTACTATTATTTATATTTTTATTATTTGTCCTATTGTATCATTTGCATTTTAAATCTATTATATATATATATAATAGATTATTACTTATATGTTTATTAATTTGTTAATAATATTTTACAATTATATTTTATATTATATATAATTTTATGTTTATATTTGTATACATATAATTTTATTTTTATATGCCATATATTTCTATTTTTATTTATTTTATTTAAATAAATTATTATAACTATATATATAAAATAGAATATATTATGTATAATTATATACTTTTAATTTAAATTAATTATTGCAATGAGTTTAATTTAATAATTTTTATAATTTCATTTCTGTTATTTCATTATTTAAGCCTCTTTAATATTCCAAAGGCCTGAAATATGAAATTCCCACAGAACTGGAGAATCCATCCAGAAATTTTGGTGGAACCTCTGCAAAGACTTTGGAGGTTTTGATGATTTCAAATCTAAATCTAATTTATATCCCTAAAAATCCATATTTTCACCATGAAATCCATATTTTCCTGATTAAATCCATATTTATATCCCCAAACTCCAGGCAGGATGGATTTGCCTTTTCCCTCAATTTTAATCTCATTTTTTAGGTAACTCCAGGAAATCGTGGAATATGGGATTCCTTTATTTTATCCATAGAAAATCCACCTTTCCCCCCAATTTTTAATCTCATTTTTTCGTAACTCCAGGAAATCATGGAATATGGGATTCCTTTATTTTATCCATGGAAAATCTGCCTTTTCCCCGAATTTATAATTTCATTTTTTAGGTAACTCCAGGAAATCATGGAATGCAGGATCAGTTTGTTTTATCCATGGAAAATCCACCTTTACCCCCAATTTTTAATTCCATTTTTTGAGGCAACTCCAGGAAATCATGGAATGTGGGATCAGTTTGTTTTATCCATGGAAAATCCACCTTTCCCCCCAATTTTTAATTCCATTTTTTGAGGCAACTCCAGGAAATTATGGAATGTGGGACCTTCCCCCCCAATTTATAATTTCATTTTTTAGGTAAATCCAGGAAATCATGGAATGCAGGATCAGCTTTTTTTATCCATGGAAAATCCATCTTCTTCCCCAGTTTTAATTTCATTTTTTTAGGTAACTCCAGGAAATCATGGAATGCAGGATCAGTTTATTTTATCCATGGAAAATCCACCTTTTCCCCTAATTTTAATTTCATTTTTTAGGTAAATCCAGGAAATCATGGAATATGGAATCAGTTTATTTTATCCATGGAAAATCCATCTTTTCCCCTCAATTTTAATTTCATTTTTAGGTAACTCCAGGAAATCATGGAATATGGGATTCCTTTATTTTATCCATGGAAAATCCACCTTTCCCCCCAATTTTTAATCTCATTTTTTTTAGGTGACTCTGGAAATGCCCCTTCCAGATAACAAGAATTCCCAATCCTTTTTCCTCCATGGAGAACCATAAAATTTGGGATGGATCCAGGCTCCACAACGGGTCCGGGCAGGAATCGGGGAGGGATCCATGGAAACCTCCGGGGGAATTTCGGGAGATGGGAGGCAATTAACGCCCTTTGGAATTTGAATTTGGCCGGGATTCCGGAGCTCTGCCGGTGGGATCTGGGATAGGAACTGAATAATTCCGGCTCTGTCGTCCCAAACGGGTGGAAATTGGGATCCTTGGAAGGAAAATGATGGAATTTGCTCGGGAAATTCCAAGATCTGGCCCAGGATGTTGGGAAAAAGCAACTTCCCATTCATCATCCTGCTGGTTCCTCTTTGGAGGAAGGAAATGGAAAAAATTCCTTTCTGGATATAGAAATACAAAAAAATTATTGATAGAAAATGTAAATAATGAATTTAGGGGGAAAAAAATTCCTGGAAATCACAGGGAATACCAAAAAAACCCCATAACAATCCAGTTTTCTGCAGTGTTTTTCCAGAACAGGGATTTTTTTCCTCAAAGTTTGTTGTTATTCCCATAAAAAGTGGGACTGAGGGAGCAGAAATGGGGATTGTTTGGATTTGGGAGTGCTTGAAGTGCTGGGATCCCCTGGATCAGGGAATTCCTCATTTCTTTGGGAATGCCCCAAGCCCGTGAGCACCAAGCCAGACAAAATTCCCTGTGGGATCACGGATCTGCTCCAGATCCACATCCCGGTGTCCTGGCGGGTTGTGCCTTCCTTGGATCCACGGCCCAGCACGGAGAGGGGTTTTTTTGGGATGAGGGGCTCAGACAACTCCAAGAATTCCCGAAACCGAAGGAATTGGGATTGGGAGGGAAACCCAGAGGTCACTCAGTCCAGCTCCTCGCCCCGGGGCAGGATGAGCTTTCCCTGCATCATTCCTGATCCTGTCGAAATCATTCCCGAAGTCCCCCAGCAGCGATGGCTCCCTCGCCCCTTCCCGGCAATCCCTCCTTTCTTTTTTTCCTTATCTCTCTCTTCCCCTCCCATCCATTGAAATTCCAATCCTGGACTCCTCATCCCAAAGAGGGAGCAGTGATGGGATCATCCTCTTCCTCCCCATCCCTGTTTCCTTCACCCTTTCCATGCTCTCCCCCTCATCCTGAATTTTCTCCTGGTCACTTCCAGGGTGGAATTCCGGGGTCAGGTCCCCTCATCCAGCTGTTGTCCCCTCATTCCCAGGGATGTGGGCACAAATCCCGGTCTCCTGCTCCTTCATTCCCACTTTTGACCTCCTCCTGCCCTGTCCATCCCTCCTCCTGTCCATGCTCCAAGGATCCTCATCCCTGTTTCCTCCAGACCCGCCGTTCCAGTTGGTTTGGGGAGGGATATCAGGGAGCTTTGTGTTTTTTGGGATGAGGGTGATTTTCCACGGATCAAGGAGCCGCAGGAGCCGGAGATAAGGATCAGAGTAACTCGGGCAGGGTGTGGGAGAGCGGCGGCTCCAGCCTTAATCTCAGCCTCTGTGAGTCAGACCCAGCCTCTGCCCAGGTCAGGTTAGGCTTGAATTTAAACCCAGCCCGGGCTGGGGGCACCTGAGGGTGTCCAAGCCGTGTTTGGATCCTGGAATTCTGTGGTGGATCAGGACTTCTGAAGCTTTCTGCAGTTAAACCTGGCCTGAAGGAGCAGAAATTCCATGAATTTAACTCCAAACCCCATTCCAGGAACATCTCTGTCCCCATCCTGCTGTTTCTCCTTGGGCAGGGCTGGAGGGAGCAGTTCTGTGTCCTGAAACAAACTCCCCCTTATCCCATGGGATATTGGAGCCACTGATCCCAGGATTCTGGAGCTCCTCTCCTCTGGGAGAGCTGGGAATGTTCCCCTGGAGAAGGGAAAAATCCAGGGAATCCTCAGAGTTCCTAAAGGGGCTCCAGGAGAGCTGCAGAGGGACTGGGGACAAGGGACAGAGGGACAGCACCCAGGGAATGGCTCCCACTGGGAAAGGGGAGACTGGGCTGGGATCTGGGCAAGGAATTCCTGGCTGGGCTGGAATTCCCAGATTTGCTGTGGCTGCCCCTGGATCCCTGGCAGTGCCCAAGGCCAGGCTGGATCCACCTGGGACAGGGGAAGGTGTCCCTGCCCATGGAATGGGATGGGATGGGGTGGAAATGGGATTTAAGGTCCCTTCCCACCCAATCCATGATTTAATGTCAAGATCTTTGTGGCCAAGAAAAGCCAAAAAAAGGGGCATCACTTCACCTAAATTGGGAATTTTGTTGTGTTGACTTCAGGGAACTTCCCAACAGTTTTTATCCCCATTTTCCCTGGATTGCTCCTCCCAGAGCAGCACAGGGACCCCTTTGGGTGAGGCTGGAGCAGAATCCCTGGATGAGGCAGAAACCCCAATTTTGGCCGCTTCTGCAAGAATTCCAAGTGAGGATTTTGCAAGAGTGGGTGTGGGATCCCTGGCTCGGCCCCAGCTCTGCTGATCCCATGGACGCCTGGAAAAGAGAAACCCCAAATCCAAACAACACCCCCTGCTCCTGCTCCTGCAATTTGGGATGTGTCCAATCCTTTTCCAGAGCTGCTGCACTGTTGATTTTTTAGGAGTGGATGAGGTGATGATCCAAGTGTTAACGAGATAAGGATTGTGGGTGAATATCCCAGCATTTTTTTGGGATTTGTGCTGCTGTGGGTGATGGGAGGATGGATAAACTGGGCTTTGCTGAGCTCCTGGCTCTGCAAATCCCCACAAATATTTGTACCAAGCTCTGGGATCAAAGCTGCTCCGTAAATGGGAGTTATTAATTAATAATCCTAATTATTGGATGTTGGAAAATTGGTGCTGGGTGTTTTCCCATTGAAAAAAATAAAGGGAGAATGATAGAACCCTTTCAACTTTTTCCCAGGAATATTAAATCCATTTATAAAACAATACTAAGGAGTTGCCTCAAGGAACCTGGAATTTGAGGTTATTCCCGGGGATTTTATCTTGCAGCGAAAGCAATTCCTAAACTCAAAGGGGGGGAATTTATATTTATATTTATATTTATATTTATATTTATATTTATATTTATATTTATATTTATATTTATATTTATATTTATATATATTTATATTTATATTTATATATTTTTATTTTTATTTTTATTTATATTTTTATTTATATTTATATTTTTATTTTATTTATATTTATATTTATAATTTTATTTTATTTTTATTTTTATTTTTATTTTTATTTTATTTATATTTATATTTTATTTATATTTATATTTATAATTTTATTTTATTTTTATTTTATTTTTATTTTTATTTTATTTATATTTATATTTTATTTATATTTATATTTATATTTATAATTTTATTTTTATTTTTATTTTTATTTTTATTTCTATTTCTATTTCTATTTCTATTTCTATTTATTTTTATTTTTATTTTTGTTTTATTTATATATATATTTTATTTATTTCTTGACATTTGCGTTACCCCTTTTCACCCCGATGGATCATAAATCACTTTTCCAGGGCAGGAACAGAGGGAAGGGGTTGCTCCCCTCCCGTGTGGATGGGGTGGAACTCGGGAATGGTCCCGTGCCAGCGGGATGAAGCAACAGCTCGTTTGGGAGGTGAAGTCATGGGATCGCAGGAATTAGGGCTGGGAAGAAGCTCATTAAGGAATTTGCTGCATCCCTCTCCCCCTACGTGCTCGTGGCTCTGTCCCGAGAGCTTTGTCCGGACTAGTTGGGAACATCCCAGGGGAGAGGGAGGAAACGTCTCCGAACAAAACTGCAGCGGGGGCAGACGGGGGAGCTGAAGCCCGGCCAGGAATGGGAATGCTCCTCATGGAAAAAAATTAAAAAAAAATTTAAAATAAAAAAAAAAAGAAAAGAAAATACAGCCATGGAAGCTGTGGGCTGGGATGAGCCTCCAGCAGCACGAGTGTTAAATCCCGGGATCTTATAGGTCAGAAAACCCCTCTAGGATTGAGTCCAACCCAGCCAGATCCACCACTGGCTTTTCCTGCAGATTTCCCCTTCAGATCCCGGCCAATCCCATCAATTTTCCGTGTGGAAGTGGCTCTGGTGGAGCAGCTGCAGATTCCAGGGGGAGCAGGAATGCTGAGGATGGATGTGCACCTCAGGAATGGTGTCCAGGAGCCTGGAATGAGCGCTGCTCCCACTGAGGTCATTCCAGGGCAGGGTTGGAGATCCACGTGGGAAGCTGTGGAAGTACTGTTAATGGAAAACTGTTCCAAGCAGGGCTGGAAAAGCAAATTCCAGCATGGAAAAGTGTCCTTGTTGTGCGTGGAGGGGGTGGGGGAGCCACCTGGAGACCCCAAAATCCAGGATTTTTTACCAAATTTCTGTGTCCACTGTGAATTCCTCACGCTTTTAGGCCTCTGGAATGTCACAGAGACAGCAAATCCAAGGTGCTGCTGCTCCCTCTGCCCCCAAATTCCCAGCAAAACCCCAGCCAGGCCTTTTCCTGGAGAAATCCTGCTGTTCTCCATCTCCCTTCCCTTGATAAAACTCTTCCTGGCCTCACTGGCTGTTTCCTCCTTTTTCACTCAATTCCTAAGGAATTTTTGCCCTTGGGATGAGCCAATTCCTCAGGCTTCATTTGGGATCCTGGCTGCAGGGCAACCTTTTGGCAACCTGGGAATGAAATTTGGTGTTTTCCTGGATAAACCTTCCCATTCTTCCCTTGGCTAAACCCTCCCTGGGCTGAGTGGCTCCTTCCTCCTTTTCCACTCAATTCCAGTGGATTTGGAATTCCCGTGCTCCCAGACTCCCAGAAAAATCCCAGCAGGCCTTTTCCTGGATAAATCCTCCTGTTTTCCCTAAATCATCCCTTGGCTAAACCCTCCTGGCCTCAGTGGCTATTCCCTCCTTTTCCTCTCAATTCTGAAGGAATTTTTGCCCCTAGAATGAGACAATTCCTCAGGCTCCACTTGGGATCCCGGCCTCAAGGTGACCCTATGGCAATCTGGGAATGGAATTCCGTGTTTTCCTGGATAAACCTTCCCATTTTTCCCTTGGCTAAACCCTCCCTGGGCTGAGTGGCTGCTTCCTTTTTTTCCACTCAATTCCTAAGGAATTTTTGCCCTTGGGATGAGCCAATTCCTCAGGCTCCATTTGGGATCCTGGCCTCAAGGTGACCCTTTGGCAATCTGGGAATGGAATTTGGTGTTTTCCTGGGTAAACTTTCCCATTCTTCCCTTGGTTAAACCCTTCTTGAGCTGAGCGGCTGCTTCCTTCTTTTTCACTCAATTCCAAAGGATTTTTTCCCCTGGGATGAATCAACTCTTGGGCCCCCATTTGGGATCCTGGCTTCAAGGTGACCCTTTGGCAATCTGGGAATGAAATTTGGTGTTTTCCTGGGTAAACCTTCCCATTCTTCCCTTGGCTAAACCCTCCCTGGCCTCAGTGGCTGCTTCCTCCTTTTCCACTCAATTCCAATGGATTTTTTTCCCCTGGGATGAATCAACTCTTGGGCCCCTATTTGGGATCCTGGCCTCAAGGTGACCCTTTGGCAATCTGGGAATGTAATTTGGTGTTTTCCTGGGTAAACCTTCCCATTTTTCCCGTGGCTAAACCCTCCCTAGGCTGAGTGACTGCTTCCTCCTTTTTCACTCAGTTCCAGTGGATTTGGAATTCCCGTGCCCCCAGATTCCCAGCAAAACCCCAGCCAGGCCTTTTCCTGGATAAATCCTCCTGTTTTCCCTAAACCTCCCATTGGCTAAACCCTCCCGGCCTCACTGTCTGTTTCGTCCATTTTCTCTCAATTCCTAAGGATTTTTTCCCTTTGGGATGAGCCAATTCCTCAGGCTCCATTTGGGATCCTGGCTGCAGGGCAACCTTTTGGCAACCTGGGAATGAAATTTGGTGTTTTCCTGGATAAACCTTCCCATTCTTCCCTTGGCTAAACCCTCCCTGGCCTCAGTGGCTGCTTCCTTCTTTTTCACTCAATTCCAGTGGATTTTTTCCCCTGGGATGAATCAACTCTTGGGTCCCTATTTGGGATCCTGGCCTCAAGGTGACCCTTTGGCAATCTGGGAATGAAATTTTCCTGGATAAATTCCCATTCTTCCCTTGGCTAAACCCTCCCTGGCTGCTTTCTCCTTTTCCACTCAATTCCAAAGGATTTTTTCCCCCTGGGATGAATCAACTCTTGGGTCCCTATTTGGGATCCTGGCCTCAAGGTGACCCTTTGGCACTCCGGGAATGAAATTTGGTGTTTTCCTGGATAAATTTCCATTCCTCTCTTGGCTAAACCCTCCCTGGCTGCTTCCTCCTTTCCCACTCAATTCCAATGGATTTTTTTTTTGCCTCTGGGATGAACTGAGCTCCATTTGGGATCCCTTTGACAATCTGGGAATGAACCGCGGTATCCCGGCAGGACGGGAGGGAATCATCTCTCCAACGCCCGTTTTTTGGGAATGCTGCCTTGCCTGGCTCCTGGACACAGCCACTTTTTCCAGGATCCACCTTCCCACCTCGGGATATTTCATGCACGGTGGCTGGCCTGGTTTTCCAGACAATTATGGGG
Organism: Geothlypis trichas; assembly: GCA_009764595.1. Lineage (NCBI taxonomy): Eukaryota > Metazoa > Chordata > Aves > Passeriformes > Parulidae > Geothlypis > Geothlypis trichas. Next base: position 1,194,848 of record CM019905.1, on the reverse strand, counting down.
AAGCAGCACCCGCCACATTCCGGCCCTGCTCCTTTCATTCCAGGTGATTTCAGGGCGCTCAATTTCCGACAGGACATGGATCAGGAGCAGATCCTCCCCCTCTGGAATCAGCCCCCATTCCCACAGACTAAAAATCCAAGGGTTTTCCATGGATAATCCAGGTGGTGATGGATCCACTGAAAACCAATGGATCCTTCAAAATCAACGGATTCCTTCCTCTGTGTATTTACAGACAGGATTCGATTCCCTCCCCACCACCGCTGGAGTTGTTTTGAGGCTCGTTACTCTCCGGGCCCTTAATTAAAGCAGCCTCGTTAATTATCTCAGGGGATGCTCCTTCAGCAATTAAGAGTTGGAGGGTGAGGATGGCTGCTCCCGTTATCCAAAGGCTTGGGAGATGTTCAGCAGGATCAGCTGGGTACTTGGAATTTCATCTTTTTTCCATAGCTAAAACCACTTTTTTCCCATATTTTGTGGTTTTTAGGGATGCAGCAAAGCAGATCCTGGGCCTTTTTCTTATTTTCCCTGTGGAAAAAAAGAATCCATTGATTTTGAAGGATCCATTGGTTTTCAGTGGGTCCATCACCACCTGGATTTTCCATGGAAAACCCATGGATTTTCAGTCTGTCCATGGATTTTAGTCGATCTCCACAAAACCCCATTATTTAAATAATTATTCAACAAAAATATTAAATAATTATTAATTAATTAATTAAAATATTATTTAATTTAAAATATTATTTAATTTTAAAATATTCAATTTAAAATTTAATGCATTAAAATTATTTAATTTAAAAATTATGACATTAAAATTATTTAATTTAAATTATTAATATAATTTGATAATTGCTTAATTAAAGAAATAATCAATTAAATAATTTGTTCCTTAATTAATTAAATAGACCATTAGGAAGGGGAAACTTCGGGGCGATATCAGGACAGTAAAACAACAGAATGATAAATAAAAATCCCATAAATTAAATAATCCTATAAAATATTAGGTACAGGATATATTTATAAATTTATCTAAAGGAAAACATCTGGAATATTTGGAGGGAAAAATTCCTGTCTGGGGACAGAAATTGATTTATAAAATTATTGATTTATAAAATTGTTTATTTGGAGAAAGGAACTGAAACTGCTTTTAAGGATAAAAGAAGGAAGGATTTGAATTTTTCCCTGTGTCTGATGTGGATGGAGGAAGAAATCCTGGATGGAAAATTTGGATTGGGAAAAATATTGGACAAGGAACCCAGGGAGGGTCCTGGCACTGTTTGTGCTCCAAAATCCGTTTGGTTTCTCCTTGTCTTGGAGGAATTCCAGGCAGGAACTCCAGGATTAATTTGAAATTCCCTCCTGGACTTTGTCCTGAGGGAATGATCCCGGAATTCTGCTGTGGGAATCACGGGAACTTCAGAAAGGGCGGAGGAAGAAGGAGAGGATGGGGACAGGATTTGTCACCTTGGGAGGATTTTCACATCAGCTGTGGAGCTGCCTCACCAGCAGGAATTTAGGGGATAACGTTCCCTCCTGATGGGCCCAGCTGGCTGAAAAATCTGGAATTCCACTGGAGTTATTTGATAACAAATTCCTGTATTAAAAAAAAAAAAGTGTTTTACTTTTTACTTTAACTTTTTACTTTTTACTTTAAAAAAGGAAAAAGTATTTTTATTAAGCCAGGGTGATTTTTCTTTACTTTTTACTTTTTACTTTACTTTTTACTTTTTACTTTTACTTAAAAAAATTATTTCTCTTAATCCAGGATAATTTTTCTTAATTTTTTTAATTTTAACCTTTTTTTATTTTTTACCTTTGAATTTTTAGTTTTTATATTTTACTTTTTAGTTTTACTTAAAAAAAAAAGTATTTCTCTTAATCCAGGATGATTTTTCTTTATTTTTTACTTTTTACTTTTTATTTTTTACTTTTACTTTACTTTTTTAAAAAATTATTTCTCTTAATCCAGGATGATTTTTCTTTATTTTTTACTTTTTACCCTTTATTTTTTACTTTTACTTTACTTTTTAAAAAAATTATGTCTCTTAATCCAGGATGATTTTTTTTATTTTTTACTTTTTATCTTTTTACTTTTTACTTTTTATTTTTCACTTTTACTTTACTTTTTAAAAAAATTATCTCTCTTAATCCAGGATGATTTTTCTTTTTTTTTTTACTTTTTATCCTTTATTTTTTACTTTTTATTTTTTACTTTCACTTTACTTTTTTAAAAAATTTTTTCTCTTAATCCAGGATGATTTTTCTTTATTTTTTACTTTTTATCTTTTTACCTCTTACTTTTTAGTTTTTACTTTTAATTTACTTTTTAAAAAAATTATTTCTCTTAATCCAGGATGATTTTTCTTTATTTTTCACTTTTTCCCCTTTATTTTTTTACCTTTTATTTTTTACTTTTACTTTATTTTTTTTTTTAATTATCTCTCTTAATCCGGGATGATTTTTCTTTATTTTTTACTTTTTATCTTTTACTTTTTATTCTTTACTTTTACTTCACTTTTTTAAAAAATTATTTCTCTTAATCCAGGATGATTTTTCTTTTTTTTTTTTTTTATCTTTTTACTTTTATTTTTACTTTTAAAAAAAAGTATTTCTATTACTCCAGAATAAATTTTCTTTCCTTTTTACTTTTTTACTTTTTACTTTTTTTACAGAAAAAGTATTTCTATTGATCCAGGATGATTTTCCATTAATCCAGGGATCCCTGGGAGTGAGTGATCTCTGTCCCTTTGGATTTCTTCTCCCTTATTTAGCGTTTCTCTGTTTTTCTCCTTTTCCCTGGAGGATTCCTGTGTGTCCCTGAATTTGGGATCACCCATGGATAACATATCCATGGTAAAAGTCCATCCCTCCATTTTCCTCTGGGAGCTTTTACTTTTCCTTCTCCATGGAGGATCCCTGAATTTGGGATCACACATGGATAACACATCCATGGTAAAAGTTCATCCCTCCATTTTCCTCTGGGAGTTTTTCCTTTTCCCTGTCCCTGGAGGATTCCTGCACGTCCCTGAATTTGGGATCACACATGGATAACACATCCGTGATAAAAGTTCATCCCTCCATTTTCCTCTGGGAGTTTTTCCTTTTCCTTCTCCCTGGAGGATTCCTGTGTGTCCCTGAATTTGGGATCACCCATGGATAACACATCCATGGAAAAGTTCATCCCTCCATTTTCCTCTGGGAGCTTTTCCTTCTCCATGGAGGATTCCTGTGTGTCCCTGAATTTGGGATCACCCATGGATAACACATCCGTGGTAAAAGTTCATCCCTCCATTTTCCTCTGGGAGTTTTTCCTTTTCCCTCCCATCTCCTGGGAGCTCCGGGAGAGGCTCTGGGCTCCAGAGTTTGGGATCCAGAGCTCAGGAGCTGAGGAAAACCCCAGAACCCAAACCTGACCCCAAATACCAACCGGAATAATGGAATTATGGAATATCCTGAGCTGGAAGATGTGGACAGTTTTTTATTGAGACATAGTTGATGGGAAAAGAGACGTGAGAAAATACATCTGAGAAAGCAACAGCTGCCTAATTCAAGGATATGGTTCCTTTGAGCAAGAAGTTGTTCAAGAAAATCTGTGATAACAAACAGGAGGTAAAAAAGAAGCCACAAACATCCTGAGAAAGGTGGGACTGACTTTTTATAGCTGACCAATAGTGAGCTCTAGTTTTGCAATATGTATGAGCCTCATTACTGTGATTATAAAAGTGTGCCTGTTAATCAATAAATCTGAGACTTGTCAGTCATCCGTGGATGAGCAATGTCTCCCATCTACCTCGTCAGGTTTGGAGATCCATAAGCATCATCCAAGGCAGCTCCTCTGAACTTTCCATCCCTGGAAATTCCATCAGCTTCAAGACCCAGACTCATTTTCCTGGTGGGAGACACTGATGAGCTCCTGGGAGCTCCAGGAGAAGCTCTGGGTTCCAGAGTTTGGGATCCAGAGCTCAGGAGCTGAGGAAAACCCCAGAACCCAAACCTGACCCCAAATACCAACCGGAATAATGGAATTATGGAGTATCCTGAGCTGGAAGATGTGGACAGTTTTTTATTGAGACATAATTGATGGGAAAAGAGACGTGAGAAAATACATCTGAGAAAGCAGCAGCTGCCTAATTCAAGGACATGGTTTCCTTGAGCAAGAAGCTGTTCAAGAAAATCTGTGATAACAGGAGGTAAAAAAGAAGCCACAAACATCCTGAGAAAGGTGGGACTGACTTTTTATAGCTGACCAACAGTGAGCTCTAGTTTTGCAATATGGATGAGCCTCATTACTGTGATTATAAAAGTGTGTCTATTAATCAATAAATCTGAGACTTGTCGGTCATCAGAGGGTGAGCAATGTCTCCCATCTACCTCGTCAGGAAGAGATCCATAAGGATCATCCAAGACAGCTCCTCTGAACCTTCCATCCCTGGAAATTCCATCAGCTTCAAGACTCAGACTCATTTTCCTGGTGGGAGACACTGGAGGGGCTCAGGGAGCCCTCAGTGCTGTTTCCCTGTTTATCAATACAAATTCCCATTTGGTGATTCCATCCCTATGGATAGGGAGGGATGGGAATCACTCATCCCAGCTCTTGGTCCTTTGTTTTCCAGCCCTTTTTAGGTGTCCCAGAAGGTCTGAAAGTCCCTGAGCACACGTGTGTTTATTGATACAAATTCCCACTTGGTGATTCCATCCCTATGGATAGGATGGGTGGGAATCACTCATCCCAGCTCTTGGTCCTTTGTTTTCCAGCCCTTTTCAGGTGTCCCAGAGGGTCTGAAAGTCCCTGAGCACACGTGGACAGTTGGGATGAGCAGGGAATGACCCCGGGGACCATCGCTGTCACTCAGGGTTTGAATTTAGGCTGAGAGAACTCCAAGGTTGGGATCCAGGACACAGCAAGTTTGATTTTTCCCTTTATTTTTTTTTATTTTCCACAGTCTGGGATGGATCAGCCCTCTGGGACTTTGCTGTCCCTGTCAGCTCTTGTCCCATTCTTTTGGGACAATGAGCTCATAAGCTCCTGACACCAGGAACAGTCCCAATGGCTTTGGTTTGAGCTGCTGACAGAGGACGGAAAATGAGATAATGATGAGGATGATGGTGATAAATTACAGTTCTGATGGTGACAAATGATGGCCCTTTCTTCATTCACCCTCTCCAGGACAGCTTTGTCCAGACCTCTGTTCCATTCCCAGCCAGGATTTGCTTCCCAAGTTCTTCACCCCAAAGCTCCTCAGGCTTGGAGTCACCTCAGGTTTGGGGATTCTTCCCTTTCATCCCCTTGGGTTTGGGGACATTTCCCTTTCTGCTCTGGATCTTCTGAACCAGGAGACCCACTGTGCACCCTGGAACCAAGCTGCAAATTCCCTGTGGAATTCCACATTTTCAATTTTTTAAACCCTATTTTATTTTATTTTATTTTATTTTATTTTATTTTATTTTATTTTATTTTATTTTATTTTATTTTATGTTATGTTATGTTATGTTATGTTATGTTATGTTATGGTATTTTATTTTATTTTATTTTTTATTTTATTTTAAATCCTATTTCATTTTATGTTAAGGTATTTTATTTTATTTTATTTTATTCTATTCTATTTTATTTTATTCTATTCTATTCTATTCTATTTTGTTTTATTTTATTTCATTTTATTTATTTATTTTTATATTTTTAATGTTTATTTCTTATTTTTTATTTTATTTTATTTTTTATTATTTTATTTTATATTTTATATTTTATTTCATTTTATATTTTATATTTTATATTTTATATTTTATATTTTATATTTTATATTTTATATTTTATTTTATTTTATATTTTATTTCATTCTATTTTATTCTATTCTATTTTATTTTATTCTATTTTATTTTATTTTATCCAATTCTCAGCATAACAATCTCCACATCATTCCCTCACAGGGAATTGCGGTTCCCTCACTCCCAGAGGATTTTTCAGGCCCATCCCAGATCCATGGACACATTCCAGGGGCTGAGGGAGGAGAGGGAACATTGTGTTTGTATCCGTGTGTGCTTGTGGAGGATGGAGCAGCCCAGACTTCCAAGACACCATCCTGGAGAAATCCACCCCTGGATCTGCTGGAATGGGACAATCACTGTTGGTCCTAGGGCCAAGGTTTTCCATGGATACCCTGAGAGAGACTGGAATGGGGAAGTTTTCCCAGCAGGGCTATCTCAGGAGGCCTCTGAGTTAATCCCTGTCCTCCAGACAGGATTAAACCTCTGGAAAACCCCAACAGCTCCCTGCTGGCTCCATCCTGTGGAGCTTGATCCCAAAATCCAGGCTGGGATCCTCCTCCTTGGACATTATGGGAGCTAAGCTGGAAGAAATCACAGGAAATCTTCGTTGGAAGAACCTTGAGGATCATCCAGTTTAAACAATCCTTCCTTCCCAGGAGAGTCCCTTTTTCCCTGGATCTCGGGAGAAATCACAGGAAATTTTAGTTGGAAGGACCATGAGGATCATCCAGTTTGGAACAATCCTTCCTTCCCAGGAGAATCCCTTTTTCCCTGGATCTCGGGAGAAATCACAGGACATTTTAGTTGGAAGGACCGTGAGGATCACCCAGTTTGGAACAATCCTTCTTTCCCAGGAGAATCCCTTTTTCCCTGGATCTCCTCACTTGTTTTGTGGTGTTATCTCTGGAAAATTTCTGTATTGGGTTTGGAGATGATCCAAGTATTTTCTTGGGCAGGGATTTAGGACCAAAGGCCAGGAGAACACCCTGGGTCAGTCTTTGGCTCTTGGAGATCCTCTGGCTGTAGGGAAAATTCCTGGATCCACCAGCTCCACCCCACTGATGGGAATTGTGGACAAGGAATATGAACATCTCTCCATCTTTTTTCCCAATGAGCAAATCCACTAATTGGGAATATTGTAAATGAGGGAAATTTAGGGGGGGTCAGACCCATTCCCAGAAAATTATCAAATATTTGTCATTTATTTACTGAGCCTCCAAGGGACTCTGGTTGTAGGGAAAATTCCTGGATCTACCAGCTCCATCCCTCTGATGGGAATTGTGGGCATGGAATATGAACATTTCTCCATCTTTTTTCCCAATGAGCAAATCCACTAATTGGGAATATTGTAAATGAGGGAAATTTAGGGGGGGTCATTCCCAGAAAATTATCAAATATTTGTCATCTATTTACTGAGCCTCCAAGGGACTCAGGTTTTCCACCAGATTCCAGCTTTCTTTGGGATTTAAGGCACATTGGATATCCAGGTTGTTTGGTTGTGTATTCCCAGATTTGGGTCCAGTTTGGAATGTCCTGAGCAGTTCCTTGGGGTTTTCCTGGCATTCCTTGGGGTTTAGGGCTCCATAATTTGTTTCTCTCAGAAATCACCAGGCTGAGACATTGTGGGCCCTGGATTCTTCCTGGGATTAGGGAATGTCATTCCAGGAGGATTAAAAGGATGCCTTGCTTTGACAACACAACAATTTAGGTTTCTTTAACTTTCCAAAAGGGTTTCAGGAATTCCAGCTGGGATTTCCAGGCACCTAAATCCTGGACATCTCTTCCCATTGCCCAGTCCCATTCCTCCTTGGAATGTGAGCCACGGGCAGTGCTTTAACCAAACCTCTTCCCATTATTCCCTCCATTATCCCATCGTTCCAGGAGGAGGAACAGCCTGGAAGGAACCTGCACCTCAAGTGCTGTGTCCAGCCCTGGCCCTTCAGGTTGGGAAGGACTTTGGGATGTTTTAGCCCATCCAGAGGGGGCTGGAGAGGGAACACAAACCCTGTGAGGAGCCCCTGAGGGAGCTGGGGGTGCTCAGCCTGGAGCAAAGGAGGCTCAGGGGTGCCCCCATCACTGTGCACAGCTCCTGAAAGGTGCCCGTGCTCAGCTGGGGCTGGCTGTTGGGAAGGATGAAAGTTTGACAAGAAGTCTCACAGATGCTTGGCAGAAAGATTTTTTTAAATGTAGAATCTGATGAAGGAATAGAAATTAAAGCAAGTTTTGATATAGAAGAAAAGAATTGCTGAGCCAGTGTCACTGGATAACCAAGGAGGCAAAGGGTGTGTTAGTTAGAGGGGGTTTTATGGCTCAGAGCAAAGGATAAACCCACTCCAAACAAGGAGATGTTTGTACCAAGCAGAAAGAGAGCACAGGCAAACAAGACAGCAAATGTGGCAAGTAGAAAAAAGATCTCAGAATTTTCCACTGCAAGAAAACTGAAAAACAACTTCCAGCTTAAACTGTGATGTACTGACTGTGAGTGACTGGAGAACAACAATATGAATATGGTATTTATAGTAGTTATGATAGGCTGTAGGTAAAAGTTCAGGTATAGATTGGTTCTACTGTATGAAGATGATCAGCAAAGAAAAGCATAGAATGCATTGTAACAAAAAAAAGTATAGAATGCATTGTAACCAAAAGAAAAGTATAAAATGCATTTGTAACCAAAAGAAAAGTATAGAATGCATTTGTAACCAAAAGAAAAATATATAATGCATTGTAACCAAAAGAAAAGTATAGAATGCATTGTAACCAAAACCAAAGGGTTTTCAGGCCTGCCTGCACCCACCACCCTGGCCTGCTGGAACACCTTGGATACAATAAACCACATTTTGGATACAATAAACTGCATTTTGGATACAATAAACTGCATTTTGGGGAGCCCCTGGAGTCCCACATTTCTCATTCAGGCTCTTACAGCTGGGCTCCTTCTCCAGGAACTGACAGAGCCAGAGCACACAGCCTCGAGCAGTGCCAAGGGAAATCCAGGTGGGATATCAGGGAAAAGCTTTATACAGAAGGGTGATAAAGTTCTGGAATGTTCTGCCCAGGGAGGTGGTGGAGTCCCCATCCCTGTGTGTGTTTAACAAAGCCTGGATGTGGCACTGGGTGTTGAGGTGTTGGGGCTGGGTTGGGCTCCATGACCTTGAAGTTCTCTTCCAACCTGGTGATTCTGGGAATTCTGTGAATTCTGTGCTCCAGAATCCCCCATTTTGGAGAGGCTGCAGTTGCACCAGCCCGGCCTGACATTGTTTGGGAAGCTCATTGATTCCAGGTGCGGAGCCACCGAGGGAGACAGCCCCTCCTAGGAATATTTCCAGCGTAATCCAAAGCAGGATGGTCGGTTTAGATGGGCCCTAATTGCTCTAATTTGGGCAAGATGGGACTTGCTCAGCTCTTAAATCAGAAATGAGGCTTCACATTTCATCCAGACACGACTCCGGTCATCCCAGGGCTCTTAAATCCATGAGTTGTTGATTTGAGAAATAAACAAGGGGTGGGTTTGAACCAAACACAAGGTAAAACAGAGTTTCTCAACCACTCAAACTCCTAAAATTCCCTTTCAGGACAAATGGATTTCATCCTTTGACCGAAAGGAATTACAGTAGGTTTTCATCTATAAACATATTCCCATAATTAAATTTCAGGAGGGGAATAAAATCCCAGGCAGAAAAATTCCACCATTTCATTCGGGTTTTGTTTCATTCCTCTGACTTTTTTAAAAAAAGGAATTAATTACCTGAAGCAGCTGAAATAATGGGCCTGAATTTAATATATTTATGTATTTTACTTATGTATTTATTTTATTTTGTTGCAAGTCAAACATTCCCTGAGGGAATGAACGTCCCAGAGTTGGAGAAAGGATCCCTCAGGATTCCTGCAGCCTCCTTGCTGTTCCTTGGTTTGGATTTCAGCCTCGTGTCCTGTTCTGCATTCCCTGGATGATCCTTTGCAGGGAGAGGTGGGAAATGGGGGGAGAAATATTCCAGTTTTTCCCTTTCCTCCTGTCGTCCTTGACCTGGGAGAGGTGGGAAATGAGGGGAGAAATATTCTCATTTTTCCCTTTCCTCCTGTCGTCCTTGACCTGGGAGAGGTGGGAAATGGGGAGAAATATTCCAGTTTGGTGGGAAATGGGGGAGAAATATTCCGGTTTGATGGGAAATGGGGGAGAAATATTCCAGTTTTTCCCTTTTCTCCTGTCGTCCTTGACCTGGGAGAGGTGGGAAATGGGGGAGAAATATTCCGGTTTGGTGGGAAATAGGGGAGAAATATTCCAGTTTTTCCCCTTCCTCCTGTCGTCCTTGACCTGGGAAAGGTGGGAAATGGGGGAGAAATATTCCGGTTTGGTGAGAAATGGGGGAGAAACATTCTCATTTTTCACTTTCCTCCTGTCATCCTTGACCTGGCACCACGTCCTGCCCTTTCTCCCGTTGGATTGCCCAACGCTCCGAGGCCTCTGGCTCTGCCTCCCACACCCCTTTCATCACAATTCCACACCTCCTCCACTTCCCCCGGATCCTTCCCCAGCCGGAGCCGGGAGCCCTCCTTGTTTTTCACCCCTTTCCTCACATCCTTTGCTCGCTGCATGTTTGGGACGACTCTTTCTTCACCTGCCCTGCCTTGACTTGCGGGTTCCCCTCGGCACTGAAATCCCTTCCCACTCCTGCCAACACTTCTGGAAAAGCCATTTATCATGGAATGGTTTGGGTTGGAATGGTCTTAAACATCACCCACTACAACTTCTAATGGGCAGAGACAGCTCCCACTGTCCCAGGTGGATCCTGCCTGGCCTTGGGCACTGCCAGGGATCCAGGGGCAGCCACAACAAATCTGGGAATTCCAGCCCAGATCCCAGCCCAATCTCCCCTTTCCCAGTGGGAGCCATTCCCTGGGTGCTGTCCCTCTGTCCCTTGTCCCCAGTCCCTCTGCAGCTCTCCTGGAGCCCCTGCAGGGACTCTGAGGATTCCCTGGAATTTTCCCTTCTCCAGGGGAACATTCCCAGCTCTCCCAGCCCAGCTCCAGAGCAGAGGGGCTTTAGAATCCTGGAATGTTGGCATGGGAAGGAACCTTAAATCTCATCCAGCCCCATCTATGGACACCTCCCACTGTCCCAGGTGGATCCAAGCCCCTATGTCCAGCCTGGCCTTGGGCACTGCCAGGGATCCAGGGGCAGCCACAGCAAATCTGGGAATTCCATCCCACCCTCCCAGCCAGGAATTCCTTGCCAAGATCTCACTCCAATCTCATTAATCTCCCTCACTTTTTGGTTTAGGAACACAAAGCCAACCAGGCAGTCTGGGATTGGTGTCCTAGAAGAAGACACAAGGACACAGTTTCCAACTCAAAGATTTTCCACTCAAAGGAAAAATCCTTTCCCATGGATCACACAGCAAATCAAAATATGCCAGATCCCAGCCTGCTCCAGGAATTTCATTATCCCAACATCTTCCATGGCACCACAGGAGAGGTTTCCAACACAGCAGTGGCATCTCATCTCCCATGCTGGAGCAGTTTGGGAATCTCCTTTCATTTCTGAGCTTCCACATGGACACTCCAAAATGACCAATTAGGTCACGAGCATCTGTTAATTAATTAGTTAATTAATATCCATTAAGTGTTTTGAGTCACCTGCAGTGATCCCAATCCCAAAGCACCTTTCCCTTGTGAATTCCCCGGCTGCAGGGAGCTGGAATTGTCCTGATGCTCCATTAAACAGGAAAACTGAGCTGGCAGGAGTTCCTCCCCTGAAAGGTGAGCAAATCCCAGGCCAAAATTCAGGGATTTTCCACTTACTCATCCCCAACCCAGCCTAAAGGTCCTTACTCAGCTTCTACCACCTGCAAATAAATATTATTAATGTCAACAGGGGATTCCCTGGAAAAAGAGGAGAAATCCAGAGGAAAGGGCAAAAGGGCAAAGCCTGGTTCCTTCCCAAAAAAAACCTGGATTGAGGCAAAGCTTCATCCTCCATGGCACAGAACAGGAAGGTTTCCAGAGCTTGGGGTTTGGAATTTGCATGGCCACATTCTCTCTTTCATCTCATCCCGGAGAAATGAGGGAAAGGGGATGAGGATGGATCCACATTTACAGCTGGGGAGTGAGGCTGGAAAAGTCCTGATCTTTCCCTTGGAGGAAGCACTGATTTGTCTGGATTTTTTCCACCCATCCATTGCTTTTTACAGAATTTGTGGACAGCTGATATCCTCAGGATTCCCTTTTCCCACTAAAAGGGAAATGTGTGGATCTGGAAGAAGCTCCTGGGTGTTGGCAGGAGTAGGAAGGGATTTCTTGTCCAGCAGGAATCCAGACACACGTCAAGGAGGAGAAATGAAATAAGAGTTGCCCCAAAGTGGAGATGGGACATACAATGAGCAAAAAAGCATGGAAAAAGGGCTGGAAAATAGTAAATTCAAGGAATTTCTCCATGGAAAGTGTGGTCAGGCCTTGGAGGTGCCCAGGGAGGTTTGGAGTCCCCATCCCTGGAGGTCTCCAAGGAATTCCTGGATGTGGCACTCAGTGCCAAGGTGGGGATTGGTCCCAGGTTTGCCTGGATGATCCTGGAGGGATTTTCCAGCCCCAGTGATCCCGGGATTCTGGGAAGTTTGATGTCTTTGCAGGAAGTGACATCTGAGCTTCACCTGAAAACGAGCACAGCTGGGTTAAAAAAATATCCCGAAATATCCAGTGGGTTAATTCCCTTAGGTGGATGATACAAATGCATTTTCCATGTTCTGGGAATCTTGGGGGTTAAAAATCCCCATTTCATAGCTATCCTGTCCAAGGAAGACATTTTAAACTGCCAGAGGTCAGTTTGGGATGGATGGGATATCTGGAATAAATTCATTCCTCTGAGGGTGGGCAGGGGCTGCAATGGAATTCCCAGATTTGCTGGGGCTGCCCCTGGATCCCTGGCAGTGCCCAAGGCCAGGCTGGACATTGGGGCTGGATCCATCTGGGATAGTCAGAGGAGTCCATACCCATGGGATGGGATGGGATTTAAGGTTCCTTCCAACCCAAACCACCCCGGGATTCTGGGAAGGACATTTAGGATGATCACCCCAAAATCAAACCCAAGGTGTTCCTGGATCCAAAGAAATCAAACAGGTGCAGCCCCAGGGATGGGGAAGGGAAAAGGAGCAGGATCACTGCAGCCAGGCTGTTCATGGAAAGGGGAATTTAGGCACCATCCTTGCTGTATCCTGGTTGGAATGTGGGTCCAGGAAAGCTCCCGTTAGCCTTGGCAGCCCCATCCCAGCTGTGAACCCCACAGCTCCCAGCTTCCCGAGATCCATTACAACCCTGGATCCGGAGGCAGAGCTCCAGTGGGGCTGGGCTTAGGAAAAATAACAACAGAACAACCCAAAATCCTTTGGGAATATGGGAGAAAGCACAGATGGGCTGGAAAAGGGCATGGAAGGAGGGTGGGATCACTCTTCGCCTTCCTCAGGGCCTGGAGCATCCCTCAAATCCTTCCCGAGCCAGGGACTCCACATGGAGCCCAGGCCTTGGCAGAGGAGGGAGGATTAATGGAGCCCCACACCTGAGGGCAGAAGGAATTTGTTTATTTGGAAACAAAAGTTGTTTTTCCCATTTTTTTGGGGTTGTTTTGTTTCAGCCTCCAGGCCCTTCCAGTCGGGGCCAAGTCAGGGAGCAGGAGGGAAGTTGGGATTTAACCCTGATCCTGCTGCTCCCTGACAAGTGCAGGAGAAATAAATGTCTTTTTCTATGGATTAAATCCAGAAAAGAATCTTTAGGGCGCTGTCAAATCCTGCCAGCTGGGGATTCCCTGGAAAAAGAGGAGAAATCCAGAGGAAAGGGTGAATGTGCAAGGCCTGGATCTTTCCCAAAAAAATCCCCTGGACTGAGGCAAAGCTTCATCCTCCATGGCACAGAGCAGGAAGGTTTCCAGATGTCTCCAGAGCTTGGGATTTTGTGTGGTTCATCCCATAGAAAAAAGGGAAAAAGGATGAGGATGGATCTGTGTTCCAGGCAGGAAAAGTCCTGAAATTCCCCATGGAGGATGCACAGATTTATTTATTTTACGAGTGTAACCAAATCCTTTCCTTTCCTTTCCTTTCCTTTCCTTTCCTTTCCTTTCCTTTCCTTTCCCTTCCTCTCCTTTCCTTTCCTTTCCTTTCCTTTCCTTTCCTTTCCTTTCTTTTCCTTTCCTTTCCTTTCTTTTCTTTTCTTTTCTTTTCTTCTCTTTCTTTTTTTTCTCTTCTTTTCTTTTCTTTTCTTTCCTTTTCCCTTTTTTTCCTTCCCTGGCTTTTTGCCACTTCCTGGATGAGAATTTTCAGGGCTGTGTTTTCTCCCCTGGTGCCTGAGATAAGATTCCCTTAAAAAGAAATATTCCCAAAAAAAATCATTTGGTTCAGGGAAGTTTCCTTTCCTTTGAAAGGAAAGAAAAAAACTCCACAAGCATTCTGAGGACAATTCCACCACCTGATCTCCTGCACTTGCAGAAGTTTCATGAGCCTACAAAGCAAGGCCTGGGCTTGAGCCTAAAATTTCTGGGAGCCAAAGGTTGAGGGAAGAGGGAGATCCAGGTAAATATGCAGGATTTGTAGCTCCCTGTGTCTAAGGAGTTGAAAGTCCAGGGAAAGCTTTGCCACAGTGTTCAGTTTTCCAGAGAGATCTCGTTTTTGCTGCTCCAAGTCAGGAATCAGAGGAACATCATCTGTGCAGGGGCTTTTTTTGGGACTTACTCCAAGGAAATAACAAATTCCTCATGGAAAATCAACAATCAGTTCATTGAACAACTAATTCTGGGGGTGAGCCCCCCAAAACAGCACTGGACAACATTCCTGGCTGGAATGCTGAGCTTTTGGCTTATCATGTTGCTTTTTCATGGACCTGCCTCATGACTTGGATTCCATTTGTCCCATCAGGAGATGAGAGGGGAAGCTGAGGAGAGGCCGAGCTCCAGGGACAAAATCAAAGGAATTCTTTCCGAGGAAGGGCTCTCCATGGCGTTGCCTCCAGGTTGGAATCTCGCTCCACACCAAGGTTTCAGAAAAAGGAGAGGGAGAGCTGGGGAATGTTCTCATTCCAGAGGTGAGAAGAGAGATGCAAATTTTCCCTTTTTTCCTCCTGTAGTTTCAAGTTTGTCATGAGGAGAACACAGAGGAGACCAGGAAAGGTGCGATGAAAAGTGACATTCCATGGAAAAGCAGCACAAATCCCGTGTCCAGGTGAGGCAAAGCCTTGCTCAATCCTTAGGGAATGTCAGTTTTCCTCTTCTCCCAGCTTTCACCCAACCTCTGGATCTGGGATATCACCACGAGACCAAAGGGCCGCGATTCCTCCGGCGATTTCCAGTGTGGATGGAGCACGGGACACAGGGAATGCCAAGGACGAAGGGATTTATTAGCAGAGCCTTTGAGCTATTTTTCCTTTCAAAACATGGAGACAAAAAGTTACAAACGATCAGGAATTCTGCCAAGGGGTTACACAACCTGCGCTGAGGCAACAAAGCCGAAACAATTCCATTGGGTGGGAATTGCTCCCAACCAGAAGCACTCCAGGCCCTCCCAGGAAATGTGGTGAGCTCTGAGTAGGTGACACTTGCCCAGGAATATTTTTGGGACACAGGTCCTGGCCAGGTGGAAGCTCCAGGAGCCAGCTGGTCGCTCCACTGAGCTGGAATTGCATCCAAAGCAGAATGGGAGGGAAGGAATATTTTTAATCCGTAGATGTTTCAGTCCGGGGGGTGGATGAGGCTCCTGGGGTGCTCCAGAACCTTCTGGAAATGCTGGAGGGCTCTAAATCCACCCAGTCCAGCCTTTAGGCCACTGTGGAAGACTCCAGGTGTGTGATAAACCTGGATTTGGGTTCACCTGGAATGTTGTCCCACATTCCCAGAGAAGCTCAGAGTGGTTTCCTCATGGAGAATCCAGGTCACAGAGGACACTGAAGGTCACCCTGGCTCTGGCTGCTTCTCCAGGAAAAAACAGACTCCAGTAAAAAATGTTTTATCCACTTCTCTCTTGGAGATTTCTCCAATGATTTATGGAGAAATTTATTTTGGAGAATCACGGAATTATGGAATGGTTTGGGTTGGAAGAGACCTTGAATGGATCCAACCCAAATCTCCCACCATCCCAGGTTGCTCCAAGCCCTGCCCAACCTTGGATGCTTCCAGCCACAGTTCCTTTGGGAATACCCACACCAGGGCCTCACCCTCATCCTCATCCTGATTCCTGGACTCTGGGATCCCACACATTCCAGAGGGATCCCTGTCCATGGCAAGGGGTGGAACAGGACCATCTTGGAGATCCCTTCCCACCCAAACCATTCCAGAATTTCAAGGGAAGCAGCATCTTAGGACCTTTGGTTCTCCCAGGAAGTTCCAGGATGTTCCTGGATTGCCTGACTCCTGGATTCCAGAGTGATGGGAAAACTGGGAATCTGTCACTGGAAGATTTAGGAGAGACCCAAAAAGCCCAGCCCAGCAAACCAGACTCGGTATTAAGGGCAGGACTTGTCCCAGGGACAAACCTGGCTTGGTTTGGATATTCCAGGAGCTGCCCACCCCAGTGAATCCCACCTATCCCAGCATTCCACATCCAGTTCTTTCCCTAGGCTGGACTTTGGGCTGGGGCCCAACCACTTTTAAATTATTTTAAACATTTGGGATCCTTTAACCCTTTTCCCTGTTTTATTGCAAAAAAAGAGCCTTTAACACTTCCCCTTTCCCTGATTTATTCCATAAAATTGTCCAGTGGAGGGGTCCATGATTTCTGGGACAGGATTTGCTGCTCAAGGGGCAGCGGGAAGATGAAAACAGTCGGAATTTTTCCTGGGAACAGCTGACTTAGGGCTGGGATTTAAAATTATTTTAAACATTTGGGTTCCTTTAACCCTTTTCCCTGTTTTTATTGCCAAAAAAGAGCCTTTAACACTTCCCTTTTCCCTGATTTATTCCATAAAAATGTCCAGTGGAGGGGTCCATGATTTTTGGGTCAGGATTTGCTCCTCAAGGGGCAGCAGGAAGATGAAAACAGTCGGAATTTTTCCTGGGAGCAGCTGACTTAGGGCACCTCTCAGCACCGTTTTTCTCCAGGAATTTCCAAAAAAGATGCTTGGAAAATCTCTGCCAAAAGAATTCCTAACTGAGAACAGAACTTTTGGGACACTCAACAATTCCAGAGTTTCCTTATGGAAGTGGAGACCTTGCAAGGAAAGAATCTGGGGAAAACAAATTTCAGAAAATAAGGAAAAAACGCCGGGATCGTATTTTAGATTTCCTGGGGCGTTGCTTTATTTGTGTTGCTGTAATTCCAGAATAATTCTGATAATTTTCCATGGATTCATCAGGCAACGTGAGTCAGGCTGTCATGATCGAGTCATGGAAGTATTCCCTGATTTCCTTTTGTTTTCCTTTTCCAATCATTCCGGGCAAATCTCCTATTGGAGATCAAAGCCTGCCCTGTTCGTGTTGTAATTAATCAATAATGAAGCACCTTAATTACCACAAAACCAGGAGCTCCTTTCATCCAGGAAGGGAGAGAAGGAATTCTCAGAGGCAGCTGCTCAGGAGGATTTGGGGAAAAGAAAATAAAAATGGGATTTTGGAAGGATTTCAGGGCATTGTGGAATATCAGGAACACCTTCCATAACATGGGGAGAAATGTACAATGTAATGTAATACATATTATAAAATAAAATTTTAGTATTATAGCACTATAATATTGAAATATCATAATATTTAAATATATCATTATATGTGTTTATATCTATAAAATTACTATATTATAAATACATTGTGCATAAATAATAAAAGCAATAATATTGATAGTATTGCTATAGATGTTGATATTATTATTATTAACAATGTAAATATATACTAAAAAAATCTAGAAAAAATACTTGATAAATAAATATATTTTATAATATATTATATGCTATTTATTATATATAATAAATAAAACTATTATACAATAAATATATACAATTTAATACATACTACAATTGTAAATACGAATATAAATAATATAATTAATATATATAATATATAAATAATATAAATTACAGTATATTTATATATATTATATATAATTATTAATATAATTAATTATATATATAATTATATATAATTATATAATATATATTATATAATATAATATTATTAAGTATTATTTATTTAATATATTTATTATATTATATAATATAATTCAAATTATTTATTATTATATATATAATTATATAATATAATTAAATATTATTTAAATCCCGTAAAATAACACAGGAATTCCTTGAACTCTAGTTTTGAAGAGAAAAATTCCTGGCAGTTTCTGGAGGCGTTGGGTTTCTTCTGCTTCCAAGGGAAAACAGGAGAAAATCCTTGGAAAATGGGAATTTTGTGGAGCATCAGCCTCTTGGATAAACCCCAGGGATAAGGAGCTGCAGCTCCTCCAATCCCCCAAATCCAGCTCCCATTTCGGATCCCACTGCAGGAATATCCTGGAGAATCCTCTGGAAGGATTCCAAGGGGAATCCTGATTCCCTTTGGTGGGAAAAGCCGATCCCTGCCAGGTCCCTTTTCCTAGGAATGCCTTTGGAGAATCTGGAAAAGCGGGATCTCAGCTCCGCTTCCCTCTCCTCACAGCCCTGCTTGGACACGCGGGAATATCCTGCAGGACCTGCAGGAATATCCTGGGGAATCCTTTGGAAGGATTCCAAGGGGAATCCTGATTCCCTTTGGTGGGAAAAGCCGATCCCTATGAGGTCCCTTTTCCCAGGAATGCCTTTGGGAGAATCTGGAAAAGCGGGATCTCAGCTCCGCTTCCCTCTCCTCGCAGCCCTGCTTGGACACGCGGGAATATCCTGCAGGACCTGCAGGAATATCCTGGGGAATTCTGGAAGGATTCCAAGGGGAATCCTGATTCCCTTTGCAGGGAAAAGCCGATTCCTATAAGGTCCCTTTTCCCAGGAATGCCTTTGGGAGCAGCTGGAAAAGTGGGATCTCAGCTCCGCTTCCCTCTCCTCACAGCCCTGCTTGGACACGCGGGAATATCCTGCAGGACCTGCAGGAATATCCTGGGGAATCCTTTGGAAGGATTCCAAGGGGAATCCTGATTCCCTTTGGTGGGAAAAGCTGATTCCTGTGAGGTCCCTTTTCCCAGGAATGCTTTTGGGAGAATCTGGAAAAGCGGGATCTCTGCTCTGCTTCCCTCTCCTCACAGCCCTGCTTGGACCTGCGGGTCCTGAGGCTTTTCCAGCCTCGGTGATTCCATGAATCCACAGTTTGGGATTTATATTAATAATATCTGTACACATAATATATATTTTCTTTTATAATATTCCCTTTATATTTTATTCATTATATATAGAATAAATAATCCATGCTCCTAAGAACATAAAATCACCTGGAGGAAATTCTTCATCCATCACTCGCAGGTTTCTTCCAGAATTCTGATCATTTTTCCGGGAATAAAAATTTTCCAAGGCAAGAGGAATTCAAGCCAAGACCAGTTCGGCCAAGCCTTCATTTTTTTCCCCAAAATTTTGATAATTAAACTAATAATAAACTATTCATTAAACGAATAATATATTATTTTATTATTTAGTTTATTCTTATAATATGTTACTTAATAAATTATTATACATTATTATTATATAGTATAATATAATGTAATGTAATGTAATATAATATAATATAATATAATATAATATAATATAATATAATATAATATAACTTCATTATTTTATTGTTTTATTATTTATTCTTTATTATATGAAATTTTATTAATTTCATTAATAAAAATTATTATATTATTTTGGTTTTCTAAAATATGAAGTGTCTCTAAAAAGTCATATTTCTACAAATATAATAAATTTATATGCATATAATAAATAAATAATGATTATGAATAAATTATTAATAAATTATAATTATTGAAATTATACCTACAATTATGCAATTATAATTATAAGTAATTTTATATGGTTATAATTATTACAATTATATAATTATAATTGTAAATAACAGTACATATAATTATATAGGATAAAAACATAAAATGGATATAAGCATAAATATATATAATGAAATTCTATGGGATTATATATAAATGCAGCTATAGAAATTTTATTTAAATTATATTATTTTCTGTTTTTCTTTTTTTTTAAAGAGGGGAAATCAGGAAAAAGCCCTTAAGGCTTTTAATTAAAAATTAATAAAAATACTTAATTTTTATTGAAATGGCATTAATTAATTAATGGAAAGATAATTCCACTAACAACTTCTTACCTTGGATTTTCTTATCCAACTTGATTTTTTTTTTAGTTCCTTTGGAGGAGCAGATTTTATCTCTTCCCTGTATTTTCCATAACGTTGGGATTCTTCCAATTCCCACCTCCAACAGAACCTTTGGAGAGGACATTTGGGGACACAGGCTGGTGGTGGGACCTGGTGACTTTGGAGGTCTTTTCCAACCTCCAGCATTCCATGATTTTCTTTTCCCATCCCAGCTCCTTTGGGAAGTCCTCCTGCAGGCCCAGAGTTTTCCAAGGTCATGGAAAGGGCTCTCCTTGGGGGTTTCTGCCGGGATTCCCAAGGATTTTCTTCCACGTTCTCGTGATTCACTCCAAAGGCAGAGCCGTCGGATTTCTTCTTCATCCAAGGAAGCTGAGGATGGTTTTGTTGGGAAAACTGAGTCCTGGTCCCACCTGGATGGATGGTTGGGAATTCCCCTTGTTGGTGGAAGCCAAACAAAGCCATTTTTGGGGTCAGGACACATTCCCAGCCTTCCTCCCTCTTCCTAAAAGTCCCTCTTCTCCAAAGGGTGGGGATTTGGGATTTTTCCATTCATCTCCCAGCCAAGGAGTGGAAGATTCCCACAATCCCTTTATTGTCTCCCCTCTCCCCTAGAATTCCCAATGGGAGACAATCTCACAGCTTTTCTAAACCCAGAGGAGCACGGGAGACACCGGAGGAGAACTGGGATTTGCCCTTTGGTTTAGTCCACAAGGAGATCTTGGATCTTGGGCTCCTTCCTTGGATTTTGGGCTCCTTCCTTGCTGTTCCATTTGGGAAAGCCAGGACTCCTGAAGATGGACCTTGGGAAGAGGGAGGAAAGCAGGAATCTGGGAATGTGTCCAAATCCCAGAAATGGCTTTGTTTGGTTTCCACCAAAAAGAGGAATTCCCAACCATCTGGGGCTTGGTTTTCCCAGCAAAACCATCCTCAGCTTCCTTGGACGATGGAGAAATTTGATGACTCTGACTTTGGAATCTGGGGAAACAACCATGAAGACATGGAGGAAAATCCTTGGGAATCCTGGCAGAAACCCCCAAGGAGAGCCCTTTCCATGACCTTGGATAACTCTGGGACCGCAGGAGAACTTCCCAAAGGAGCTGGGCCCGGAACAGAAAACCATGGAATATTTGTGTGGATCCATCCCTTTGGCAAAGCTCGACTCCTGGCCCAGCTCAGGGACGTTTTTCCGTGGAATTGTCTTTGTTTCTCCACGTCTGACCTCACAAACTCTTCTTTCCCATTTTTCTTTCTTTTCCCCCCAGTTTTCCCCCCTCTCCTCTCGTGCCTTCCTGTGTTTCCCTTCGTGCCACCAGCACGAAACAGCTCCGGGCTGGATTGAAGGAAGCGAGGAGCAGCAAGGAATCAAGCGGGATAATGGGAAGAAAGGCTCAATGGCTCTCCCGGGATTTCTCAGGGTTTCTCTCCAACTGTTTTCCACGGAGTCGAAAGTTCAACCTCCCATTTGCTGGAAAGGAAGGGGGGAAAAAATAAAAAATAAAATAAAATAAAGAAATAAAACCAAACCAAACAACAACAAAAAAAAAATGGAGAGAAAGAAAGAGGACAAGTCGTGATGTGGGAATCTTTGGCCTGGGATGAAAATGGAAGGCGCCACTCGGAAAAGCGGAGCTCTTCCAATGAGATCCAGATGTTCCTCGTGTTCCTAAACACATCCAGGCCGTTTCCAATTAGCCTGGAATTAGAGCAATAATGGGAAACAAAACAGGGGTGGTGCTTGGGGTTGTTTTCCCTCGCTCTGCTCCGCGTCCTTCCCGCTCTGCCCCAGCTGCATCGGGAGCGTTCCTCCAGCTGCCATCTCCTTCCTGGAACAATCCCCACCATCCCAAATTCCCCTCATCCCTCCTTCCCTCGTTTTGTGGGACCAGTCCTACAGCTCGATGAGAATGGCTCGTTCTGCTCATCTTCTGCTCATTAGGAGCTGCTGGGAAACGAATTTTTGGGAACTTTTATGGAATTTTGGGCATTTGTTTGTTTTTTTCAAACCAAGCCTTGACCAAATGTCTTTTCTCTGCTGTGGGATTCCTCATTAGGGTAAAAAACAGAGAGGGATTTGTCTCCAGATATTGGATTTTTGGGATTTCTCATTAGGGCAAAAAACCAGGGAGGGATTTGTCTCCAGATATTGGATTTTTGGGATTCCTTGTCAGGGCAAAAAACAGGAAGGGATTTGTCTCCAAATATTGGATTTTTGTGATTCCTCATTTGGGTAAAAATCCGAGAGTGATTTGTCTCCAAATACTGGATTTTTGGGATTCCTCATTAGGGCCAAAAACGGGAAGGAATTTGTCTCCAGATATTGGATTTTTGGGATTCCTCATAAGGGCAAAAAACCAGGGAGGGATTTGTCTTCAAATATTGGATTTTTGGGACTCCTCATTTGGGTAAAAATCAGGGAGGGATTTATCTCCAGATATTGGATTTTGGGGATTTCTCATTAAGGAAAAAAACCAGGCTCCAAATGTTGGATTTTTGGGATTCCTCATTAGGGTCAAACACAGAATTTGGAATCAGAAATTGTCCTGAAGTTCTTTGTTTCCTCGATTTCCTTTTCCCAAAGAAAGCAGGGATTTCATTGGGGATTTTTAGGTGCTCAAAGTCAAGTTAAAAATAAAAAAAAATTGAAAGTATCCCAAATCCAGCCCTTCATTCCTGACTTCCCCCATTTCCTTTGGTAAATCCATATTTTTAGCCTTTTCCTCGGATTTTTTAGTGGAAGGTTCCATGCCCAAGGCAGGGAATTTGAAGGAGATGGTCCTTAAGGTCTGTTCCAACTCAAATTATTCCAAGATTCCATGATTTTATGATTTTATAGTCAGTAAATTGTTAATTTAAATAGTTACTTCTTTATTAAAATTAATAAATTTAATTATTAATTATTTATTAAAATAGTTAATTAAAAATAAAATTTGTGAGTTAAATACCTTCTAAAATAATAAAATAATAAATAATAGTAATAAATAATGGAATAAAATTACAATTAAAATAAAATATAAAAATAAAATATAAAGTATAGAAATCAATAAAATAAAACACAATAATAAAATATAAAAATTAATAAAATTTAAAAAATAATAAAATAAAAATTAACATTGAAATATAAATAAGTAAATAAAATATAGATAATAAATAAGCACATTCAGGAGGCAAACACTGGGAGTTTCAGGCCAGGAATTCCAGACTCCCTCATTTGGAAAATCCAAAGGAATTGTCCCAACATCCCAGGACAAGGGGCAACCAGAGGGTCCCACACGAGGGCAGGAGCTCTCCCAGATCATTCCCACCCTCGGGAATGTGCAGAGGGATGTGGGGAGGGTACCGAGGTGGGAACGGCAAGAAAGGGAAGAGGAGCCATCAAATTGATCTCCTGTCCATGGAATGTTGGATGGGAATGATGGGAGCCACATTCCTGGGACTGGGAAAGGTTGGGAATTTTCTGCCGGAAATCCGGGATGAGTGATGCCTTCTCCAGGGAAGGGGGTGCCAGAGCAGGATTCTGCCTCCCAGACCAAGCCAAGACCCCTTCGACTTCCAGAAGGAGAATTCTGGAATTCTCTCTCTCTGGATTTCAGCCTCTCCACACCTCTGGATTGGCCAGGATGGCACAAACCACGTGAAACCCCTCAAATTCCACATCCATAGCACTCCAAGCCTGTTTTCCACATCTCTTCCCATGTGGCCACATCCATTTCCCTTCCCTGTGTTCCTCGGCCAAGAACCGAGGGCAGGCACCTTCCGGAATCCTCATTTTCCCTCCCTCCCATTCCCATTCTGGAGAATTTTCTGCCGGAAACCTGGGATGAGTGATGCCTTCTCCAGGGATGGAGGTGCCACAGCAGGATTCTGCCTCCCAGACCAAGCCAGGACCCCCTCCACTTCCAGAAGGAGAATTCTGGAATTCTCTCTCTCTGGATTTCAGCCTCTCCACACCTCTGGATTGGCCAGGATGGCACAAACGATGTGAAACCCCTCAAATTCCACATCCATAGCACTCCCAGCCTGTTTTTTGTGGCTCTTCCCATGTGGCCACATCCATTCCCCCTCTCTGTGCTCCTCAGCCAAGAACCGAGGGCAGGCACCTTCCAAAATCCTCATTTTCCCTCCCTCCCATTCCCATTCAGGAGAATTTTCTGCCGGAAACCCGGGATGAGTGATGCCTTCTCCAGGGAATGGGGTGCCACAGCAGGATTCTGCCTCCCAAACCAAGCCAGGACCCCTTCCACTTCCAGAAGGAGAATTCTGGAATTCTCTCTCTCTGGATTTCAGCCTCTCCACAGCCCTGGATTGGCCAGGATGGCACAAACCATGTGAAACCCCTCAAATTCCACATCCATAGCGCTCCCAGCCTGTTTTCCACATCTCTTCCCATGTGGCCACATCCATTCCCCCTCCCTGTGCTCCTCGGCCAAGAACCGAGGGCAGGCACCTTCCGGAATCCTCATTTTCCCTCCCATTCCCATTCAGGAGAATTTTCTGCCAGAAACCCTGGATGAGTGATGCCTTCTCCAGGGGAAGGAGGTGCCAGAGCAGGATTCTGCCTCCCAGACCAAGCCAGGACCCCTTGCACTTCCAGAAGGAGAATTCTGGAATTCTCTCTCTCTGGATTTCAGCCTCTCCACACCTCTGGATTGGGCAGGATGGCACAAACCATGTGAAACCCCTCAAATTCCACATCCATAGCACTCCCAGCCTGTTTTCCACATCTCTTCCCATGTGGCCACATCCATTTCCCCTCCCTGTGCTCCTCAGCCAAAAACCGAGGGCAGGCACCTTCCAAAATCCTCATTTTCCCTCCCTCCCATTCCCACAGAGGGGATGCAGAAGGAAGTTCCCTGTGGAGCATCTCCGGCCTTCCCAATCCCCACCCTCATTTATCAGGAGCTCAATCCCTTTTTTCTTTCCTGTCCCCCCCTTCAAAAATCCATTTATGGCAACCTGTGGCCTCCACATGGACATTGTTCCCCTTTTTCAGAGCTTCCTTGATTTCCCTGGAGATTGTTCCAGAAGACAGAGGAATTAAATAAAACAAATGGATTGTGGGTTATTTACTTTAATTTTTCCACTTTTTTTTGTGCCTCAATTTGTGCGTTTTAATTAAGGGAAGAGAACCAAACAATGGGATCATCCCATTAGCTCCTAAATGTGCTGGATGGGATGCTCCTTGTGGGAAGATGCCTCCTTGAAGGAACAAACAGGAAACTCCCTGGGGAAGCCACTTCCATGAAACCCAGCCCAGCTTGTGCCGGTGCAGCCCGGATGCTCAGGTCCAGCTCCATCCCAATCCCGTGATCCCAAAACCGCTGAGGAGCTCAGGAGGGTTTATTCCCTCCAGGATGAGGCACCTGGACACCCTCCAGCCTCCAGCTGGCCCAAATCCAGGTGGTTCCTCTGTCTCCGAACCACAATTCCCAGCCTTTCCAGACCTGGCTTAGCAGGGACAGCATTAACACAAACCCTTGATTTGCAGGATCAGCTCCACAGCTCCCAGAGCTGATTCATGCTCTGGAGAACCTGGAAGCTGTGCATGGAGCTGCCCAAGCAGCAAAGCCTGAGGGTGCTCCAGGCTCCTGGAGATGTGTCCTGGCTCAAGGGAAATCCCAGTTTGGAGCTGGGACACATCCAGGAACAGGTTGTGACCCCAGAATTGGGGATTTGCTTCCTCAGGCAGCTGGAAGACCCCATGACAACTCACCTGGCTTGTTCCCGTTTTTCTCCAAGGAACTGGAATTCCTCCTGTGCTGCTGGAGGGGATTTCCATGGGACAGACCCGATTCCAGGTGTGGATAAAACCTTGGGAACTGCTGGCTTGGACAGGGAGCCGGGAGAGCCTTCCTGAGCTCCTGCACAGCCCTGGGAAGGACACGGAGGGGCTGGAGAGTGTCCAGGGAAGGGAACGGAGCTGGGAAGGGGCTGCAGAATCCCTGAGGAGCTGGGAAGGGGCTGGAGAATCCCTGAGGAGCTGGGAAGGGGGCTGGAAAATCCCTGAGGAGCTGGGAAGGGGCTGGAGAATCCCTGAGGAGCTGGGAAGGGGCTCAGGAGAAAAGGAGGATCTAGAGGGACCTTCTGGCTCTGCACAGTTCCTGCCAGGTTGGAACCAGGTGGGATTTGGGATCTGATCCCAGGGAATAACAGGAAAAGAGGGAAAGGCCTCAGGCTGTGCCAGGGGAGGCTCAGGTTGGACACCAGCAGGAATTTCCTCATGGAAAGGGTGGTCAGGCCTTGGAAGTGCCCAGGGAGGTTTGGAGTCCCCATTCCTGGAGGTATCTGAAGAATTCCTGGATGTGGCACTCAGTGCCAACATGGGGATCAATCCCAGGTTGAACTTGATGATCCTGGAGGATTTTCCAACCTCAACAATTCTATGATTAGGGCAATCCTCCCCTTTCTCCCACTGATCCCAGCTGGGCTGCAAATCCACACCTCCCAAATTCTTCCAGGTCAGGTCAGGTCAGTGCCACAGCACAGACAGGACCAGAGCTGCTTCCACAAGCTCTGGAGCAATCCCCAGTGGCTCCATCCCGATTCCCTTCATCCCTGCTGCTCAAACCTCTCGTCCGGGAGCAGCAGGAGCTCGGATTCCACCCACAGCCTGTCACACTCGGCAGCCCAGGAGGGAAAATCGACCTTTGGAGCTCCACAGGAGCCAGGGGTGAGGAGCCCCTCCCCACCCAACCTTTCAGCTCAGGCACATTCCCATCAGGAACACCGGGGATCAGCGGAGCTGGCGTGAGAAGGGCAGGAAATCTCTCCAAATCTTGAAGTTTAAGGCTGGCCTTGAGCGGGGAGTGATCCCAAACTCAGGAGAGGTTGGGGGGAGATTCCAGGCTGGAATCAGCTCCCTGATGAGGGAAAGAGTCAGGGTTAATTATGAGTTTTATAAATTATGGCAAATTTAGGATTTTAGGGGGAGAGAGGGGAGTATGGAAATGAGCATTGTTCCCTGGATAAACTCTCTTGGAGGTGGATTTGGAATGGGGATGAGATGAAGTCCTGGAATTTTCCAGAGGTTGGGTTTGCTCCTTGGATACCCCATTCTTCCAACAACAACAGGAGAGGCCTTTGTTCCTTTTAACGTAGAAAAAAAGGGATTTTCTCCTCCAGCCTTAATCTTTAGGATGTGTTTAAAGTTCAGTTTGCTCTTTGTAGGCATCAAAAAATCCAGATTGTTAATTTGCATTTTGATCAGAGATCCGGGCCCAGCTGTGCTCACAGATCAAGGAATATCCTGGAATTCTTTCCCGTCCTCTCTTTCCAAAATCCATTTATGGCCTGTGGTCTATCTGGTCTATCTATAACCTGGTCTAGCTGGGATCTTGCAGCATGGAAACAAACAGAAGGAAAGGAGAAAAAATGCAATTTCTTTTTTCTGGAAATTTCCTGTTATCATAGAGAAGGAAAGGAGAAAAATGGTGGAAGTTTTTCTGGCAATTTCCTGTTATCATACAGGAAATCCATGGATTTGCTGTCAGTTTTCAACTAACCTGGCACAGGATTCTGAGTTGTTGTGGATTTCCCATTCCTGGAAGTGTCCAAGGCCAGGCTGGAGAGGGCTTGGAGCAATCTGGGACAGTGGAAGATTCCCTGCCCACGGAAGGGGCTGGAATGAGATGATCTCCAAGGTTCTTTCCAACCCAATCCCATTCTGGAATTCTTGGTTTTAAAAGTCCTGTGCCCCTATTTTTGCCCCGCTCAGTTAGGAAAAGGACTTGGAGGGAAAGAAGTTTTTCTCAAGGAGTTGCTTGGAGCCTTTTTAAGTAATTTTCCAGCTGGAAAACGTATTCCAAGAGAGTTTAAAGAGGGATCGCTCTTTGGAATCCAAATAAATCAGGAATGAA
The DNA here is from genome assembly GCA_009764595.1 of Geothlypis trichas. NCBI lineage: Eukaryota > Metazoa > Chordata > Aves > Passeriformes > Parulidae > Geothlypis > Geothlypis trichas. Next base: position 1,166,969 of record CM019905.1, on the reverse strand, counting down.
CTTCTCAGCTCAAATACAAACCAGCACAGGTGACCAATGGATCCAGGAGGAGAATCCACTCATTTCCCAGGAGGAGAATCCAGCCTTTCTCCAACCATGTCCTGATCCAGGGATCATTATCAGCCCTCATTAACCCCCATGCTCCAGCCCTGCCTAATTAATTGGAATTACTCCAGGCACCTCTTCACAGAGTTCAGCTCCTGGTTCATCCTGGGGGAGCAGGAAGAGGAGACAAAAGAGGGACAAATTCCAAATTAAATCCACCAAGGATAACAAAACCTCAAAAGGACTCCCCAGCTGAACACTCCCAATGTCCCATTCCTGCTGGGAATTCATTCCCGTTGCTCCTGATTTACAAGGGACATATGGAGGGTTGTTTACATTCTGCTCCTGGTTTATGTTCCTCCAGAAAGGAGGAATTCCTCCAGTAGGATTTGATTGCTTTCCTGCATCCCTCTCTCCCCTCCACCCTCTGGGATCTGGTTTCGCTTAGTGTGCCCAGAAGTTTCCGGAACAAAACAGCTCCTTGGATATTTTTTAATGGCTAAACAAAAAGTCGGCTCTTTTTTTTCCAGGAAGGCTCAGGCTCAGTCCCATTATGTGGATCCATGATCTTCCAGAGTCTTCCAGACTCTTCCCTTTTTCCAGGGAAGCATCCATGGCTCCATGTGGCACATGGATGAGGAGCTCCAGCCTGGAGCATTCCAATGGAAACCATTCCTGCCTGCTCCTTTGGGAATTTTGGGTTCTCCAAGCTGAGCAGGACTCATGGCCTTACACTCCTGCTCCACACATTCCAAAATCTCTGTAGACCAAGGAACAAATCCAAAGGAATGTTGTTCACACCACACACAAGGAAAAAAGAGGAAGTTTTTTGCTTTCCAAAGGATCCGCACCAGAGCTGAAGCTCCTCCAAAATTCCCTGAAATTAAGTTTGTATTCCTGTTCCATGGATAAGCCATGATCAAACTGTCCACCCAGTTTATCCCTAAATTCCTGGAGACAGAGAACTTACCAGTGTGAATTCCAGCTCTGTTCCCATAGGATTTGCATCCTGGGCTGGATCTCAGGCTGCTCCAAGCCCCATCCAGCCTGGCCTTGGACACTTCCAGGGATGAGGAGTTCACAGCACAGATGATCCATGAAAAATTCCCGGATTTCGCCAAGGGGATTCCAAGGAGCCATGAAATTGGAAGACGTCATGGACAATGGAAAACGTTTTTGCTTGATGAAATTTTGGGATCCAGGTCAGAGGAGACAAGGGTGCACAGGGCTATGATTCCATCACCTTTTCCATGAGTTTGGCTCCTCATAACACAGGAAAACACCTGGAAACCTCAGCTTTGCTGAGCCAGACTTACCTGGGAAGGAACAGCTCCATTTTTGCATGGATTTTTCCCAAACAGTACACTGTGACATTAAATTCAATCCCAGAACCACCCCTCAACTCCTGGGTGAAAAATCTTACACTTCAGACACATTTGCCCGTAAAGTTACAAATTTTTAAGGAATAAAAGAGGCATTTTAGGTGGTTCAACCCCTGGATACATCTTGGCAAGGGAGAGGGAAAAGCATCCCGTACATCCCTGGATAACATCCTGCTCTCCAGGTGGGAATTCCCCGACAGAGACCTTATTTTGTTATCAGAGTTCTTATCTGGTGAGTTTGAGGCTTTGGGAACACAATCCATGGGATCAGACATTCCAGCAGTGCCAGTGAAGCACTGGAATTCAGGCCAGGTAATGCTAAAGCCCCACCTATGCAAAAAATACAGAGAATAACCAAAAATTGGGATAAAATCCCACTGAAATTTAGGGCAAATCGGCTCCTTTTAGAAAGGGGTGGCTCGAGAATTCAGAGTTCATTTAAATAAGGAACAACGAGGATGGAATTGCATCTCCTTGGCTTGTCTGGTTTTTATTTACCCTTCCTCCCTTCCTCTGAAAAGCATCCCAGAGCAAAAAACAAAGGGAAACGAGCCCGATAAATGGACCATCAAGAAGAATAATTAGTCCAGAAAGGAAAATTAAATAGGGGCAGCCACTAATCAGCTGCTCCTGCTGCAAGGAGGAGGCTGGGAAAGGAATTTAATTCTTGGAGGAGCCTCTGGGGCAGAGTGGAAAGCAAAAATCCAGCTGGGCAGAAATTGGAGCGGGTCTGGGAGCACGGAACAGGTGGAATTGGTTAGGGAAGAGCTCCCTCCCAGCCGGCTCCTCCACCCTCCCTGTCCCCTCCTGATTTTCCCTCCTGGATGGCAGCCCCAGGAACTGGGAAGGGGAAAAATTGTCCCACTTTGAGCTGGTGGAGCTGATCCAGCTGGGAGAGGTGCTGGGAGGGATCCGGAGGGATCCCAATGTCCAACTTCCCACCTTTTCCCAAAGCATCCATGAGACGTTTTAAACTCATCTTCTTTGCCGTGGAATGTGTTGCATTGTTAAATCTCTTATTGTTTTGGGGATGCCAAGATATTTATCAATGAAATGCCATCAGTTTTTGGGAATTTTAATTCCCACCTGTTGGCAGGTGTGTGTTTTCCTTGGAAAACCTCTTTGGGAAAAGGTGGGAGGTTGGAGATTGGAGGAGAAAGTCTTGGGATGGCTCACAGCCTCTCCGTGCTTGGAATTGGAAATTCCTTGGGGAAACCACTTCTTCCAAACACGGAATCATGGAATCATGGAATGGTTTGCATTGGAAACCCCCCTGCATGTGTTTCTTGATCTGATCCTGTGGCATCCTCAGGAAAAATTCCCAGTCCTACAACAGGAATAATTGGATTTGTTTTCCTCAGGAAAAAAAAATCCCCAATCCCTTAAAAATATTTTCAGGCTTTGGTTGGGAAATATTCCCTGAGTCTGCAAATATTTTCTGTTAGGAATTTGTTGGAGTTCTGGATGTTTTCCAAGGTAAACATGCACATGTCACCACACTGGAATTGAAATTCTCAAAAACTGACAGCAATTCATTGATAAAAAACCCAGCATCCCAAAAAACAAGAGATTTAACAATGCAACACACTCCACAACAAAGAGCATTCCCTGAGTTTAAATAGAAAACCCCAGAATTCCATGGATGGGTGACTTCATCCCAACAAAAAAAACCAAACGTGGCCCAGACAGACGTAACAAACCTGGGAGTCATCCTGAGGCCGAATGAGGGAATTATTTTGAGTGGAAAAGATCAGGAAAAGGAACTCAAGGCTGAGGATCTGCCTCGAAAGCTCCGGCCTTTCCTACATCAACATTCCTGAGCAGCTCGGAGGAGATCCAGGATCATCCCGGGGTTTCCAGAGGCAGCTCCGGCAGAAGGAGAGGAAATTCGCGCTGCCACGGGAGAAAACCACAAGAGAAGCTCTGGATGTTTCTGTTATTCCTTGAGCAAATATCGGGAGCCAAAATATTCAGGGATTGGGTTCAAACGTGGCCGAAGTGGGTGAGTATTCCAGGCATTTTCAGCTTTCCTGGGATAAATGGCATCTGCACAGGAGGAGGGAATTTAGGGAAATTCAGACACCACTGACTCGGATCAGCACCAGGAGCTGGGTCCTGACACAGCACGGGCGATTTGGGATGAATAATTCATTCCCTGAGGGAAAGAAATCCTCAAAAAATTCTGGGTTTTGGGCCCACCAAAAATATTTGCAGACTCAGGGAGTATTATCCACCCAAAGCCTGAAAATATTTTAAGGAGTCAGGGTTTGCTCAGATTTTTTCCCCCATTTTTTTTTACTCCAATGCCTCTGCTTGAAACAGAATTTTGGGGCTAAACTTGAGTTTAAGCAGACTGAGCTTAAAGATGATCCCATTTCCCTGTGAACATTGTGGGTCAATCCCAAGAAATCAGGGATTTGCACAATTCCAGGAGGAAGTGCTGGCATGATCCCACTGGTTCAATATTCCCAGGGAAAGGCTGGATCCAGGGCCAGAAGACCCAGGTCAGAAAAAGCTGCTCTGTGACCTGGAGCAAGGAAGAGGAAGAACTTCTGGGCTATGGAAAAGTTGGTTTGGGTTACCTGGGAGCCCAGGAACAAGGAAAACCTTGGAAGAGTTGGGAAGGAGCTGGAAGGAGCCTGGCTTGGAACTCCAAGGGAAGAAGATATCCCTGGAAATAAATAAATAAATAAATAAATAAATAAATAAATAAATAAATAAATAAATAAATAATTACACTGGTAGCAAAGAAATCCTGGAGGAATCAGCTCAGGAGAGCTCTCCAAGCACCTTGAAGTCCATCAGAATTCCTTGCCAATATTCCATTTAAATCATTCCTTTCCCAGTGGGAGCCACTCCCTGGGTGCTGTCCCTCCATCCCTTGTCCCCAGTCCCTGTGCAGCTCTCCTGGAGCCCCTGCAGGCCCTGCCAGGGGCTCTGAGCTCTGCCTGGAGCCTTCCCTTCTCCAGGGGAACATTCCCAGCTCTGCCAGAGCAGAGGAGCTCCAGGATCCTGGAATGATTTGGGTTGGAAGGAACATTAAACCCATCCATTCCCACCCCATCCATGTTGAGGGACACCTCCCAATGTCCCAGGTGAATCCAAGCCCTATCCCGGCCTGGCCTTGGGCACTGCCAGGGATCCAGGGGCAGCCACAGCAAATCTGGGAATTCCAGCCCAGCCAGGAATTCCTTGCCCAGATCCCAGCCCAATCTCCCCTTTCCCAGTGGGAGCCATTCCCTGGGTGCTGTCCCTCTGTCCCTTGTCCCCAGTCCCTCTCCAGCTCTCCTGGAGCCCCTGCAGGGACTCTGAGCATTCCCTGGAATTTTCCCTTCTCCAGGCTGAACAAGATCCATGCTGAGATTCCATCCCAAAACATTCCCAGATATCTCCTGCTTGGGGATTCCCTAAGCCAGAGATGCCATCCCTAAAATTAGCAGCCCTTGATGGAGTTTTGTGGCTTTTTTCTGCTTTTTCTCCATGCTGGATAGACAGGGAAAGGAAACCCACCTGGATATAAATCAGGAATTGTGTAGTCAGTGCTTCTCTTTGTCCTGTTGGGAGCTTGCTGGAGGAATCTAGATCCCATTTTGGATATTCAGGAATTCTGGCCACCACCAGAGACACTTTGGCCATGTGCAAACACCACCAGTTCCCAAAAATTCCTCAATTCCTTTCCTCAATTCCTTTCCATTTGCAGAGGGCAGGGACAGACCCCAACCCCATCAATGAGGTCCCAGGGTGTTTGTCCTTATTCCATGGAGAATTCTCAGAGAATCCTGCAGGAAATTCCCAGCTGAGTTTCAGGCCTGGAGCTGGGGGAAATGACCAGGAACCGCAGTGAGAGATTTTGGAGTTCCTGAGACGGGATTGATGCTCCTGGAATTCTGCACAAATGTTTCCCTGGCAGCCAGAGGTGCAAACAGGGAAAGATCTCCTCGTGGGAGAGCCTGTGGAGGCATCCTGAGAGAGACTGGAGTTCCCAGAGGATTTGGGAGCTCCATCCCAGCCTGTCTCCAGCAGCTCCCAGAATCCCTTCCCTCTTTGGAATCTCCTCCGGTGGCACCATCGATTCCTGGTCTCCAATCCTGCTCCCCAATCCTGATCCCACCTTCTCCTGGGGTTTATCCTGTGGAACAAATAACAGGAAGGGAGGACAGGAACATAAAAAGCTGGAATTTGGCTCAGGGTGGTTGTGTTGCCCTAAATCCATGTGGGACAGAGCCCTGGAGGTCCGGGAGGATTTGGGAGCTCCATCCCAGCCTGTCTCCAGAAACTTCCAGAATCCCTTCCCTCTTTGAAATCCCCTCCAGAGACACAACCAATTTCTGGTCTCCAATCCTGCTCCCCATTCCTGATCCCACCTTTTCCTGGGGTTTCTCCTGTGGAACAAACAACAGGAAGGGAGGACAGGACCATAAAAAGTTGGAATTTGGCTCAGGGTCGTTGTGTTGTTCCCAAATCCAGGTGGGACAGAGCCCTGGAGGATTTGGGAGCTCCATCCCAGCCTGTCTCCAGCAGCTCCCAGAATCCCTTCCCTCTTTGGAATCTCTTGCAGTGGCACCATCGATTCCTGGTCTCCAATCCTGCTCACCATTCCTGATCCCACCTTCTCCTGGGGTTTGTCCTGTGGAACAAACAGCAGGAAGGGAGGACAGGACCATAAAAAGCTGGAATTTGGCTCAGGGTGGTTGTGTTGTTCACAAATCCAGGTGGGACAGAGCCCTGGAGTTCCTGGAGGATTTGGGAGCTCCATTCCAGCCTGTCTCCAGAAACTTCCAGAATCCCTTCCCTCTTTGGAATCTCCTCCAGAGACACAACCAATTTCTGGTCTCCAATCCTGCTCCCCATTCCTGATTCCACCTTCTCCTGGGGTTTGTCCTGTGGAACAAACAGCAGGAAGGGAGGACAGGACCATAAAAAGCTGGAGTTTGGCTCAGGGTGGTTGTGTTGTTCCCAAATCCAGGTGGGACAGAGCCCTGGAGGTCCTGGAGGATTTGGGAGCTCCATCCCAGCCTGTCTCCAGCAGCTCCCAGAATCCCTTCCCTCTTTGGAATCCTCTCCAGAGACACAATGTTCACCAATCCTGATCCCAACTTTTCCTGAGCTCTCAACCCCCTGGCTGGGCTGGGAATGTCAGGGAGGGGTCTGGAGGGGTCTCTGGTCAAACCCAGCCAGGTCGGAGATAAAACCTCTCCACACAGGCACATGTCACACAGGAAAACACTCGGGAATGCTAAATGTTGCCCATTCTCAGATTCCCCTGGCACCTGCCAGGTGTCACTTCCCCCATCCCAAGGCCACCAGAGGTGACTCCAACCCAAAATCTGGGATAGGAACTTCATTAATCCCAAATTTGGTGCTCACCTCAAACGCCTCTGGCTGGGAAAATCAGCCTTGAGTGATCCCCTGGGTCTCCATCACTGCTGGAGCCACTCCTGGAGAGCTCCTGGAGCAGGGAAAGGAAAATCCTGGAGCCACAGGTGGAGTTTTTTGGTGTGGGGGGAGGATTGGTGTTGGGGACAAAGGGACAGTTTGTCCCAGTGCCACTGAGAGGCCCCATGGCACCGATTCCCACTCAAACCCCAGGAGCAGAGGCCTCTGGAGCCCAAATCCAACCAGGAGAATGAGTCAGGCACCTGGCAGTACATTCCAGGGATATTTGCCAAGGCAGGTTTATTCCCTGCTCCTTTCCTTCCTCGTCTCCTCCCCTTTTCCCGCCTTCCGTGAGTAACCGGAGGCAAATCCTTCAATCCGTGACTCTGGCACAGCCCTGGATTTGGCAGGAAGCTGCTCAGGTGAGGCAGTGCTTGAACTTTGACCTTTTCATGCCTTTCCTGAGCTTTTCTCCTGGAATATTTCAGGTTAACCCAGGAAACCTCCCGGGTGTGTGATCCAGCTCTTCTCTCATCCGCAGGGAATGGGGATACAAACCAGGCAGGATCCCACATCCCACTTTTTCCCACCAGGTTGTTTAGGGTGGATTCTGGCACGAGGAGATTGGGATGAGATCCCAGCTCTGCCTTGACAAGTCCCAACAAAATTCCTCCCCATCCCAATTTTGCCACGCCGGATTCGTGCTCCAGCTTGGCTCCATGCAGGGGGGACATTCCCGGTGTCCCCACATCCCTGCCAGCAGATCCCACTGGATGAATTCCATCCAAACCAGGGAGATGCCCTTTGGGAGAGTGGTAAACAAAAAAATCCATCAAATTGTAGGATATCCTGAGTTGGAAGTGATCCAAAAGGATCCAAGCCCAACTCCAGGTCCTGCACCAGGACAGATCCAAGAAACCCCCTTGTGCTTGGGAGTGTCCCAAATCTCTGGCAGGTTTGGAATCTGGAATTCCAATGGGCGTTCCCTCCCACTGTCCCAGGTGGATCCAGCGTGGCCTTGGGCACTGCCAGGGATCCAGGGGCAGCCCCAGCAAATCTGGGAATTCCAGCCCAGCCAGCAATTCCTTGCCCAGATCCCAGCCCAATCTCCCCTTTCCCAGTGGGAGCCATTCCCTGGGTGCTGTCCCTCTGTCCCTTGTCCCCAGTCCCTCTGCAGCTCTCCTGGAGCCCCTGCAGGCCCTGCCAGAGGCTCTGAGCTCTGCCTGGAGCCTTCCCTTCTCCAGGGGAACATTCCCAGCTCTGCCAGAGCAGAGGGGCTCCAGAATCCTGGGATGGGTTGGGTGGGAAGGGACTTTAAATCCCATCCATTCCCATCCCTTTCTATGAACAGGGAGATCTCCCACCATCCCAGGGTGCTCCAACCTGGTCTTGGGCACTGCCAGGGATCCAGGGGCAGCCACAGCAAATCTGGGAATTCCAGCCCAGCCAGGAATTCCTTGCCCAATCTCCCTTTCCCAGTAGAAGCCATTCCCTGGCTTCCTGTCCCTCTTCCTCTTTTTTCCAAGCTCCCTTAAAATGCTGGAATACTGGGATAGGGGTTCCTGCTCCAGTTTCCCACACCCCTAAAAATGGATGGATGTGAGATGACCATTATTGCATTAACTCCTCGTTCTCTTACTGGTGGAAAACTGGGATCTGCCTCCCAAGTTTTCCAGAAGCAATCCATTAATTACAAAGTCCATTCAAAATTGGGCTGGCTGCATTTTCTGGGATCACCTAATTTCTTGGGGTGCAGGGGAAGAAAATTCCTTTTTCCCCCCACAACCACAGAAGGGTTCCTCAGTTATCCAGCCATGGCAAAAAAGTTGAATTACCCAGGAAATTTTCCTGGGTAATTCCACTTTTCCTGGTTACCCGATCCCGAGTCTGCATTACCTTTACTCCAGGAATCCAAAAAGAAACCCCAAAAATTTTGGTTTAGATGGAATCAAAATATTCGGAACACTGATCACTCTTTGGGTTGATTTTTCCCTCCTCATTTTCAGCCTGCTCAACCTCAAGAATTCCAGGGTCACGCCCACATTTTGGACATCTCCCACATTTTGGGTCCAGTCACATGGTTTATTTTGAGGATTTGGGGATACAACGTTGGGATCCATGAATGCCAAGCAGAAACCTCAAAGTAATGGAAAAAGAGCAAATTCCAAGTGTGGAAGTCAGGGCAGGTTTCAGATCCATTTCCAAAATATCCAAACTCCAGATACTGATAAAATCCTTGGGTATCATTGATGCCATTATTGCTCTGGAAAAGAATATCCCAGGAGCATCAGCAAACTTGGGATCTGAACAATCAGGAGACAAAGGGAAAAGAGGGGAAGTGGATTAAATTCTTGGCATGAAGGGCAGCCCAGAGAAGGATTGGGAATTGTTGCTGTGCAACAATTTTGAGCATCACAGGGATCCAGCAGGAGCCCAACTCCATATTCTCACAGAATAATAGGTGAGGTCATTCCAGAGGTATTTTCAGTGAGAAAGCTGAGAAAGCTGAAGTTCCAGGGAACTTCAAATCCACCTCTGAAGGAGGTGACGTTACCTGGACACAATTCCGAAGGCAAGGAAAAATGCCAGGAATGTGAAGTGACGAGGGTGGTTTCACAGAAACCTCTCAAGGATCTCCAGCTTCCTCCTCAGCCTCCATTAAAAAAAGTAAAAAAATACAGAAAGAAGGATTTTCCCAACCATGAAGTCACTGAAGGTCCTTGTTCAGGGTTTAAGGAATGTGGAATATTTACTGGGAGGGCAGGAATCATCCAAAAGTAGAAGGAGCCCATTAATTACAGGAGTAAATATAATTAATCCAGAGTTTCCACAAGCTGCTTTTGAAAAGCATTCCCTTCTCCCTAAAAAGTGGCTCCAGAAGGGAATTGTGGCACCTGGCAGGAAAACAACCAAGGAGATGCTTCCAAAATCCAACTCCTCACTTGGGGTGGAGAAGAGAAATGCAGGGAAGACTCTGAGATTGTCAGAATAATTCCCAGAGTTCTGAGCACTGGGAGATGCTTGGAAGGAGTAGGAGATGAAAGAGAAAAACAAGGGAAGGGGGAAAGGCAGAGTTTTCCTCAAAAACCAGCACAAAATTCCCTGAATTTCTCTTTGTGCTGACTGTGGGGTTGTCCATATCCCAGTTGGGAATGATCCCCCTCGTTTAATCCACGTTTAAAGTTTGTAATTAATTAATTAAAACCCTCCAGGTCAAAACCAACTCGAGCCTGGATGTTGTGACAAGGAATTGTGATTCCTTCACCTCGGAGCTCCTTCCCAGCAGCTCTGCACAAGCAGCACCAGGAAAAGATGGGAATGTGGGAAGTGCTGATATTCCATGCTCACAGAATAATTTCAGAAGTCTGGAAAGGGTAGGGAAAAACTTGGGATGGGATGTGAGGGGATTCACGGCATCTTCAGTCAAACTTCCAAGTGTTTCCAAAGAAAAGAGTGGATATTGAGATTCCCACCTCTTTCCAGCAGTGACAGCCAGGATTGGGACAGGATAAAATGGATTTAAAATGAGGAAAATCTCTGGTTTTCCTGGGTAATTCCATGTCCCTGGATGACAGTGGCTGCACACGAGGACGGAGGCTCTGGCAGGGGCAGGTTGGGCCCAGCCTGGGCCTGTGGATTCCATGGAAAAGTTCAGTGATTGTTGTTCCCTGCTGGAGAAAGGGCAAGGCAGGACCAGCAAACCCTGTCCCAGGTCCCACCTGAGGACACTGTGGAACAGCCCAGAGCAGTTTTCCAACTGAAGTTTTCCAACTTCATGCTGAAGTTTGGGAGATGATTCCCTCATGCAAAGCTCCTTGGCCTCTGCAGCATTCCAAGATTTTTGCTCCTTCCTAATCCAGGAATTTCAGCCTAAAAACGCCTCACACCTGTAAGGGGATATGGAGCTCGGTGAGATCAGCCAGGAGGGGTAAAAGTGTAGCTGGATTTTGAGGGAAAACACCACAGGGACCCAACTGGAATCGTTCAATGCCAGGATAACAGATCCCAGGCTCCTTGGCCTGTGCAGAATTCCAAGACTTTTCCTCCTTCTTAATCCAGGAACTGCAGCCTAAAAGGCCAGGTGGGATCGCCAAGGAGAAATAAAATTTTCACTGGATTTTTAGGAAAGCCCTGCAAGGATCCAGCAGGGATGGATCAGCATGGAACCAGGATAACAGATCCCAGCTCTGCTCCTCAATCCCAGCCCCAGAGGGAAGAGGCAGCTCAGGTGTCCCTCCAGGACAGACACAGCCCCGGGCTGTGACTTTTGGAGCTGGCAAGGAGGAACCTCCGGCTTGCTCCAACCATGACAAGAGGAAAAATATCCGGATTTTCCAAGGGATGAAAGGCTCAAGGGATTAAGGCCCAGCCTCCTGCTGCCTTTCAGAGCTGCTGAACCGTGCAGGCATCGCCGTCAGCTGTGTTGGTTTAGTCAGGAGGCACAACAAAGCAGCCCGGCTTTCCTGGTGCCCTCACCTCTAGGAAGGATTCCCAGATTCCCGAAAATCCCGCTCCCACCTGGAGCCACGAACAAAAGAGGAAAAACCCTTCAACTTTTGACCCTGCCCAGGGCTCGTGGCGTCGGGAATGAGTCAGGAGGCAGCTCCCGGAGCCCTTCCCTGCGCCGCACGTGCCTCTGGGCTTTGTCACCTCCTGCCACTGTTTGTCCTGGCCCCGCAGGAGGGGCCGCTGGGTTCCTGGGAAGTTTTGCCTGTGGATTTGCCCGAAATAAATTCAAGCCCTCAGGTCCCAAAGCCAAGCCATGTCTGTGGTCTCGAAGATGAGGGCAAATTTGATAAATCTCAGATTTTCTGGGCCTGACCCTGGGTCCCTGGAAGTGTCCAAGGCAGGGTTGGACATTGGGGCTTGGATCCACCTGGGACAGTGGAAGGTGTCCCTGAACATGGATGAGGTGGGATGAGGTGATCAAACCAAAACCATTCCAGGATTCTGGAGCCCCTCTGCTCTGGGAGAGCTGGGAATGTTCCCCTGGAGAAGGAAAAAATCCAGGGAAACCTCAGAGTGCCTGCAGGTGCTCCAGGAGAGCTGCAGAGGGACTGGGGACAAGGGACAGAGGGACAGCACCCAGGGAATGGCTCCCAGTGGGAAAGGGGAGATTGGGCTGGGATCTTGGCAAGGAATTCCTGCCTGGGCTGGAATTCCCAGATTTGCTGGGGCTGCCCCTGGATCTCTGGCATTGTCCAAGGCCAGGCTGGACACTGGGACTTGGATCCACCTGGGATAGTGGGAGGCTTTTAGTGGAAGGGGTTGGAACACAATGAGATTTAAGGTTCTTTCCAAACCATTCCATGACTTTATGTTCCCAGCTTTTCCTAGCCTCCCAGGAAATCTCCAAGGAGCTCAACTCTCTTTATCCCAACAACAACAGTTTTATGAGGTGGTGATGAGGTCTTGGTTATGCTGAATTTTGGTTCACCCAACATCCAAGAGGGGCAGAAGAAACCCCTCTCCGACATTGACCAAGGTCAGGGTTCACAGGAAGAGCCCCAAACTTTTCCTGAATGGATTCTGAAGGCTGCAAAGCTGCAGCTTATCCCAAAATCTCCCTGAAGCTGGTTTTGCTTCAGCTGCACATTTGGTGTTTGGTGGTGTCTGGTCCCGGGATGTTGCCAAAGCTGCCTTTGAAGTGGGGCTTAGACAAGAAGCCCTGAGTCACCTCCCGAGGGACCTCCGGGCGAGTGACATCTGCCAGCCTTAATCCTGACCTCAGGAACAATGGGTGACTCACAAAGCTGAACTTTACCTCACTCCCAGATTAGCCCTGGCCACCTCCTTGGAGATCCCAAACATCAGGGAGTTCCTGCCCGGGATGATTCAGAGCAAAGATTAGCACGGGAGAAAGCCCCAAGCCAAGCGGAATTATTGGCCAAGCTGAGTTCAGCAGGAAATGTTTTGCCTGGGCCGTGACTCCAGGATCCCATTATCCCACCATTATCCTGCCCTTGGAAGCTTTTCATCAACGTGGAAAGGGCAGGAAGGACAAACAGGGCGGTGAGTGGAGCTCACATGAGATAAGAGGTGTTGGGAACCCTCTGGTGAATCACACAGGGAAGCTGCGCCCTGATGACCCCTAAGCCAAGCTCTGCTAATCTGAGCCTAAGAACCAGCTCCATCCTGGAGCAGGCCCCTCCTGATTCAGCAGCAGGAGCTCCACAGTGAACGCCTTGTTTTAATCAATATTTTCCAGAGAAACACTAAAGGAAAAGGACTTCCAGGACTATTTCAATCTTCTCTGACAAGGAATGAAAGGGAGCAGGAATCCAAATTTCCAAGTGTTTTCCTTTGTGTTTTTTGCCTTACAGCAAAAACTCCAACTTTCTCAAAGGCAAATTAACAACAATTTACTCAGCTTTTTAATTCTTCACGTGGAAAAAAAACCCCTCACACAGCACAAAAATCTCCATCCTTACTTTCATCGCTGCTGCCATCACCCCATCCCTGACTCAGCTCTCCTGGATTTTAAAAAAACACCCCACACCGCTGCAAATAAATTTATTCTTTCTTAATAAATCCTTATAAAAACAAGGCTGCTCAACCCCCACGCTAATTAATTGCACCCGAGGTCTGCCCTAATTAGCTGTTGCTAATGAGACAGTCTCACCTGTGCTGGGTTGGGGCTTTACCTGCGAGGAAGGGACACCTGGAAGCCAAAAGCTCAGCGAAATCCAGCTCAGACCTGCTCGTCCTGTTCCACATCTCCTGATCCAGAGGGATTTGCTTTGTGTAATTCAGTCTGTGGGGAGGAGAACTTGTTATTCCCTCTATAATTCCTTGGGATAGCAGGGCTGGAAAATTGTCACCAGGAAATGGCAGCAGATGCAACTTGGTGGCAGTGGGGAAAGCATCCTCTTCTTTTTAAGAAATCACTCCTTGGCCACTCCCTTCTTCCCCCTGCATCCAGGCTCCTTAAAATTCCAGTTTTTCCAGAAAAACAGCTGAGCTGGCTACACTCAGCCTATTCCAAGGATTTGGAAGTGCCTCAAGCTCCAAGTTGCTCCAGCCAGGTGAATTTTTATGGTCCCGGTGAGATCATTCCCAAATCCCTGCACTGCAAAGGTGATTCCTGCTGTCTCCTCCTTTTCTTGTCAACCAAAAAAAAGAATCCACAAAATCAGCACAAATCATCAATGTCAGCAAAAACGCAACTGGAATCTTCTCCACAAAAAATCCCTGGAGATCCCCGGGTAGCAGGATCCACAAGGGTTGGAAATTTATGGAGATCAAGGAATTATGCAGGCTGGAAATGCCCTCCAGGGCCAGTGAATCTAAGATGTGACCAATGCCCACCTTGTTCCCAGCCCAGAGTGCCACGTCCAGGAATTCCTTGGACATGGATGGATCCATCCATCACCTTTGGATTCCAACTCCAGCCTAGATCCTCCTTTTTGCTGTACTGATCCCTGCTCCCAGCACTCCGGGTGTCACCCCAAATCCCTGAGGATCCAGCCTCTTCTCCCAGGAACAAGTGACAGAATGAGAGAAGTGGCCCCAAGTTGTGCCCAGGGAGGTTCAGGTTGGATATTGGGAATTATTTTGGGTTTTTTTTTTCCACAGAGAGGGTTTTCCAACAGTGGAACAACCCCAGGGAAGTGATGGACTCACCATGTGTGGAATTGTTCAAAACATGTGGGAACGTGGCACTTGAGGATGCAGGTTAGTGGTGGCCACCTCCTCAGAGGTCTTCTCCAAGCTTAAAAATTCCATGATTCTGTATTTGGAATAGAGAGACACAGACAGAGATAATCAGTGGCCTGAAGCACATGGAATCATGGAATGGTTTGGGTGGGAAGAGACCTTAAATCCCATCCCATTCACCCCTGCCATGGGCAGGGACCCCTCCCACCATCCTGGGTGGATCCAAGCCCCAGTGTCCAGCCTGGCCTTGGGCACTGCCAGGGATCCAGGGGCAGCCACAGCAAATCTGGGAATTCCAGCCCAGCCAGGAATTCCTTGCCAAGATCCCACCCAAACCTCCTGTTTCTCAGTTTGGAGCCATTCCCACTTGTCTCCACACAACCCCTCCAGCCTGAGACTCCCACCCAGAGCCTTCAACCCACAGACTGGTGTCACCCAAATGACGAGGAGCAGGGACACAAAACCCTTGGGAATCACTGACCCTTGGCTCCAGGTGAGTTCATTCCCCCTCAGGAGGCTCCAACACCTCACACAAGCCTATGGATCCATGGAATGCAGCGTTTCCTCAGCCAATCAGTGCCAAAATCCCATTTTCTCCCTGCCTGGGACTCCTTATCCCCATCCCCAGCTCCAGCCCCCATGGAACCACAGCAGGACAACCAGTGGCCACCCCCTGTCCCCTCCTCCCTTCCCAGGAGCTCTGGATTCTATTCCCGGCTTCCCCGGGGAGCAAACAGTCGTGGCCATCGGATTTGTTTTAGGGTTTGCTGGAATTTCCTGGGGTTGGAGCGAGGTTAACCACAGCCAGCTCTTGTGGCCGTGTCCTCAGCGTTCCCCATTGTTCCCTGCTAAGGTGGCTGGGCCTGGTTTTCTTGGAAGGCCGGGATGTTGTTTGGCATTCCCGGCTCGGCGCTCCATGGTGACAGAGAGGAGGAAGGAGAAGGAGCAGCTCTTCCTTTTTTAGGCCTGTGGCTTTGAGACAGGGCCTGGTGTCACTGAGAGGTCACCTCGAGCTTGCTGAGATGGGATTTGGGACAGCAGGAGGCAGGAACCAGCTCCCTGCTTCCATAGGATTCCCCAGAGAGGCTCGGCTAAAAATGTCCGGAATCTCCCACTTCTGCCTCCTTCCCTTGGGGTGTCCCAAAAGGCTTTTCTCCCGAGAAAAGGAGGAGAGGGCCTTTCCATAAAAAGCTTTTCCCTGCTGGGACGGGATCAGCCTCGTTCGTGCTGTGTCCCGACCTTTTGCTACTGGAAAGCGGAATTTCCTCGGCTCTGCCAAGAGCCCGTCCCCGTCCTGGCAGCCGGCGGTGCTCCCTGGTGGGAGGACACGCTCCCTCTGCAGCCACAGGGACACAAATCCTGCCCAGCTCGGCTCCAGCCGTGCCTCAGAGTGGAAACTGAGCTCATCCTCACAGATGCGCCCCGGAGCCAAGGGCTGGGCTGGGATCCGTGCCTGGAGGGAAGGGAAGGAGCTGAGCACAACTCCGGTGGCTCCACCAGGTTATTCCAAGGAGTCAACAATGGGAAATGTGTGATCTAGGGCTTGGGACATGGGACAGGGGATGAGGGAATCTGGCTGATGGGTTAAATCATGGAATGGTTTGTTGGGAAGGGACTGTAAATCCCATCCTCTCTCATCCCATCCCATCCCATCCCATCCCATCGAACCTACCAAGATCCCAAGTTGTTCCAAGCCCCATCCAGGCCTTGGACACCTCTCACTCCCTGCTTTGGTATCCACCATCTCACAGAGGTTTTATCCATCCTTTCCACCCTTTTCCCAGGAATGTCCACCTGAAATGGAAACCTTGGATGGAGTTACTCACCCACAGCTCACGGGTTGGAGAGGGACAGACCCTGAAGGAATGAGGTGACCTCAGCCCAAGGTTGCTGCCTGGCATGGTTCAGAGGGGGTGACACACACATGTTCTCCTTGTGGCCTTCCAAACTCTTTGATGGATCCCTCCCAGCTGGAGAGATCCGATAATTCCACAAATTAATTCCCAAATTAATTGGGAGAGCCTAAGCTGACTATTTACAGATGAAACCAGGCATTCCACAGGGGCTGCCAGCAGAGCCCTTGAGTGGCAGGAGCCACCTGAGTAATATTTGACTTTCCAGTGGTGGAATTCCATGGGAATGGTGGAATTTCACTGAAAAGTTTGCTGGAAAGGAATCTCATGGAATCAGAAAACTTTGGAAAATAATTTCAAGTTCATCCAGTGCCACCCCTGCTATGGACAGGGACACCTTTCCCTATCCCAGGTGGATCCAAACCCCAATGTCCAACCCGGCCCTGGACAATTCCAGGGTTCCAGAGGCAGCCACAGCAAATCTGGGAATTCCATCCCAGCCCCTCCCCACCCTCTGAGATCTGTCCTAATTTGACTCTAATTATTTTAATTGGATCTGACTTTCATTTTAATTTTATCCGCCTTCCCTTCCCCAAAATCCACCATCACAAGATTTCCATGTTCCTGGCTGATGTGACAAGGGGCCTCTGCAGCAACCAGGCCCAGTCAAATTTTAGGAATATTTGGATATCGGAAATATTCCCACATATTGGGAATATTTGGATATCTGGAATAAATTTTGTGGAATATTTGGATGCCAGGCTTAGGAATTTCTGGCCTGGGATGGCTCCGTTGCCAGCAGGATCTGCAGGACTGTGGAAGAGGGAGCGTCACAATCCTCAGGCCTGGCCAGTGGAAAAAGGGACACTTCAAACAGCCAAAATCCCCCACCCAAATCCCAAAAACCCCAAAACCAGCCAGGAACGAGAAGACTGTCCCCCTCAGAGCACACCACCAACCAAACCTCCCTCAAAAACCTTTTCCCTTTCTCCTGCCGGGCCTGGCTGTGTCCCACTCCTGGGAAGGGGAAGGGGCAGGGAAGATTTCTGTGGCTTAGTCAGAGTTCAAACAGCCAAAATCCCCCCACCAAAATCCCCAAAACCCCAAAACCAGCCAGGAATGAGAAGGCTGTCCCTCTCAGAGCACACCACCAACCAAACCTCCCTCAAAAACCTTTTCCCTTTCTCCTGACGGGCCCAGCACTGCTGTGTCCCACTCCTGGGAAGGGGCAGGGAAGGTTTCTGTGGCTTAGTCAGAGTTCAAACAGCCAAAATCCCCCCACCAAAATCCCCAAAACCCCAAAACCAGCCAGGAATGAGAAGGCTGTCCCTCTCAGAGCACACCACCAACCAAACCTCCCTCAAAAACCTTTTCCCTCTCTCCTGCCGGGCCCAGCAGTGCTGTGTCCCACTCCTGGGAAGGGGCAGGGAAGATTTCTGTGGCTTAGTCAGGCCACGATCCTGGATAAAAATGGCTCTGGAAGCGAAGGGGATGAGTCACCCGTCCCAAAGTCCAGCAGTCGTCAGGCCTGGCCCCGTAACGAGCTGTTGACACCGCTGGGAAATGACTGTGAGCAAGAGCAGCCTCTTGTCTCTGCCTCGAGCACCCCTGACCTCGCTTTGGGATGTCACGAGTGGCCTGCGGGACACATGAATCCAATTATTTTCCCCTAAAATCGCCCTTCAAGGGCCTCATTCTGCTGTCAGCTCCCACCCCCGGCCCAGCTTCCAAAAAAAAAAAAAATCGGGGATGAATCCCATTAAATGTCCCTCAGCAGCAGGAGCAGGGCAGCTCGTTATCCCTGTGGTTAATTAACTCCTGGGAGGAGCCAGGGAAGGTGGGACATGGACAGAGGGGATCCCAGAGGGGAGGTTGGGCTCAGCATCACCTCCTGCAGGGTGGAGGTGCTCCAAGGCTTTTTTGGATCCTCCTGTGGGAAGAGGAAGGGAAGAAAGAAGGGGGAAAGAGGAATGGGAAACCACTGTGTTACAAAGCTGCAGAGATGAGGAAGAGGAGGAGGAAGGAATCCCAGGAGGAACCTCCTGTTCCAACCCAGCCCCAAAATCTGCCACAAATTTCACAGAAAACCAGGAAAAAAAGGACTTCCCTGTTTTGTTGGCTCCCCTGGAAAAGCTGCCACAAAATTCACAGAAATCTGGAAAAAAAGGACTTCCCCTTTTTGTTGGCTCCCCTGACAAAGCCTTTCCCCTGCCTGCTCCCAGAACATTCCCAGTTGTCCCAGCCTGTTCCAGTTTCCCCCTCTGGAGCAGCTTTGGGCACTCCAAGTGTTGCCTCCAGCCAGGGCTGGAAACCATCCCTCGTTTTGGGCAGGGAAGCGGGGCTGGAGCACCCTGGGCCAAGCTGGGAAGAACCTGGCTGAACATCAGGAATTTGGGCCGAGGAGGTCGAGGCAGGGTTTGACTGGAGCTCCAGAAAAGCCGAGTGTCCAAAACTTCCTGGGCAGCTCAGCTCCAGGGCTGGGAATTTGTTGGGAAGGGTTGGGAAGAGCAGCTCCATCAGGAAAGAGGGAAGTCCCAGTAAGGAGATTCCAGCTGTCCCAGTCTCGGTGTGGTGAGGTCTGGATGTCCCATTCCTGCCTCTCCTGCTCTCCAAAGCTCTGCTTTTCATGGAAAATGTGCCAGGAGGATAAAATTAGCCCTGAGCTCTCCAGGAACATCCAGAGCTTTGCTGGGATTTGCCACTGGGATATTCACACATCACCTGAGCATCTTCCAGCTCCAGCAGCTCACTCCCAGATCCAACCTCCTCATTTCCCAGTTCCAGCAGCTCATTCCCAGTTCCAACCTCCTCATTTCCCAGTTCCAGCAGCTCATTCCCAGTTCCAACCTCCTCATTTCCCAGTTCCAGCAGATCATTCCCAGTTCCAAACTCCTGATTTTCCAGTTCCAGTGTCTCATTTCCAGTTCCAAACTCCTAATTCTCTGGTTCTAACAGCTCATTCGCTGCTCCAAACTCCCCATTTTCTGGTTCCAACAGCCCAAACCCATTCCAAACTCCTCATTTTCCAGTTCCAAGTCTCATTCCCAGTTCCAAACTCATTTTCCCATTCCAACAGCTCAAACCCACTTCCAAAGTTGTGATTTCCCAGTTCCGGTAGCCATTCCCAGTTCCAAAGTCCTGCTTTCCCAGTTCCAACAGCTCATTCCCATTTCAAACTCCCCATTTTCCAATTCCAACAGCTCATTCCCAGTTCCAAACCCCCATTCCCAGTTCCAAACTCCCCATTTTCCAGTTCCAACAGCTTAAACCCTTTCTAAACTCCTCATTCTCCATTTCAAACTCCCCATTTCTCCCTTCCAACAGCTCATTCCCATTTCAAACTCCCCATTTTCCCATTCCAACAGCTCATTCCCATTTCAAGTTCCCCATTTCCTAATTCCAACAGCTCATTCCCAGCTCCAAACGCCCCATTTTCCAGTTCCAGCACCTCAAACCCATTTTAAACTCCCCATTTCCCAGTTCCAACAGCTTGTTCCCAGTTCCAAACCCTCATTCCCAGTTCCAAACTCCCCATTTTCCAGTTCCAACAGCTTAAACCCTTTCTAAACTCCTCATTTTCCATTTCAAACTCCCCATTTCCCCCTTCCAACAGCTCATTCCCATTTCAAACTCCCCATTTTCCAGTTCCAGCACCTCAAACCCATTTTGAACTCCCCATTTCCTAATTCCAACAGCTCATTCCCAGTTCCAACAGCTCATTCCCATTTCAAACCCCCCATTTCCTACTTCCAATAGCTCATTCCCAGTTCCAAACTCCCCTTTTCCCATTCCAACAGCTCAAACCCATTCTAAACTCCTCATTTTCCATTTCAAACTCCCCATTTCCTACTTCCAACAGCTCATTACCAGTTCAAACAGCTCATTCCCATTTCAAACTCCCCATTTTCCAATTCCAACAGTTCATTCCCAGTTCCAAACCCCCATTCCCAGTTCCAAACTCCCCATTTTCCAGTTCCAACAGCTTAAACCCATTCTAAACTCCTCATTTTCCATTTCAAACTCCCCATTTTCCCATTCCAACAGCTCATTCCCATTTCCTAATTCCAACAGCTCATTCCCAGTTCCAAACTCCCCATTTTCCAGTTCCAGCACCTCAAACCCATTTTAAACACCCCATTTCCCAGTTCCAACAGCTCATTCCCAGTTAGAAACCCCCATTCCCATTTCAAACTTCCGCCATTTCCCATTCCAACAGCTCATTCCCATTTCAAATTCCCCATTTCCCACTTCCAACAGCTCATTCCCGTTTCAAACCCCCCCATTCCTGGTACCAACAGCTCAAACCCATTTCAAACTCCCCATTTTCCAATTCCAACAGCACATTTCCAGTTCCAAACCCCATTCCCAGTTCCAAACTCCCCATTTCCCATTCCAACAGCTCAAACCCATTCTAAACACCTCATTTTCCACCTCAAACTCCCCATTTCCCAGTTCCAACAGTTCATATCCAGTTCCAAACCCCCATTCCCATTTCAAACTTCCCCCATTTCCCATTCCAACAGCTCACTCCCATTTCAAACTCCCCATTTCCCAGTTCCAACAGCTCATTCCCGTTTCAAACACCCCCATTCCTGGTACCAACAGCTCAAACCCATTTCAAACTCCCCATTTTCCAGCTCCAGCACCTCATTCCCAATTCCTAACTCCTCATTTCCCACCCCATGCCCGAGATGTGGCCAAGCTGTGCCACAGCCAAGCAAGGAAAATTCCTCGTCCCCCAGGAGCCACAAGTGACATCAGCAGGACATCACTGAACCCTGGATGCCACCACCACCCCCAGGGACCACATTCAGGCACCACTTCCACCTAAAAAACGGGGGGGAAAGGGAAAAAAATGATGGAAAAGAAGAATAAAAAAAGGGGGAAAAGGCATTGGGGAAAACAAAATAAAAATTTCTGGAATGTGAGCTGACAGTGACCTGTAAGAAAAATGCTGCATCCAAACTTTCCCATTCAGCCCTGGAAATTTATTCCCTGTTAAAAGAAGAGGGGATTTATGCAGTTCAAAGGAAAAGCTGGAGCAGGGAAGAATGTCCAACCCCAATTCACTCTGAATCTCCCAATTCTTGTCCAGTGCAAAAAAAAAAAAAACCTGAAAAAAAGGAGAAAAGTCGTGGAGGAGGGAGGGAAATCTCCAATTTGTGGGAACTGCTGGTGCTGAAGTGGGAATGCAGGGAGGGGTTTGGATTTTCCCAGGCTTGGAGCTCGGAATTCTATTTTACAGAGCACAGGAGAAAGAGGGAGGGGGGAGAGGGATTAAAGCAGCATAAAAGCAGGAAATAAATGGAAATGTCACAAGTTTTGGGAGCTGTTATTATTATTTATTATTTGAATCCTATTTATTCCTTGGGGGATCCACAGTAGCTGGAGCACCAGGAAAAAAAATGGGGATAAAACTGGCTCAGAATGAATTCTGGGATGCTGATGGGGTTTTTTGGTGTGTTTTTGCCTCAGTGAGGTGGAAATTGTAGTGGAGGGATAAAAAAATGCATAAAATCATCCTGGAATTCTGCATCCTGGAATTCTACAATCCAATCAGATTGGATTCTGATTCCAATCACGGAATGGAATCAGCAAAACTGGAAAGGCCTCCAAGATGGTCAAATCCAAAATGGTGTTGGTTGAGCCAACACCACCTTAATCAATTAAACCTCAGCAGTAAATGCCATGACCAGTTGGCATTTATTATATATTTATATATTTATATATTTATATATTTATATATTTATATATTTATAAATTCCACCCAGGAGCTGGAGTGGGGCTGTATTTGGGATTTGGAGGAATTATTAGAGGAATTTGGAGTCCTGGAAATTTCCTGGAGTGCCCAGAAAATCCCTGGATTCGCCATAAGTGCTCAAAGGAACAGGGAATACTGCAAATTCTCCCCCAAAAAAACCTCCCTGTGGAGGATTTGGGCTTCAGGAGATGCTTGAAGTGCACCACGTTCCCGTGGAGAGCCCAAAGGCAAATCCACAGCTCAAATTTCCCTCTGGGAAGGTTTGGGATGGGTGGGGATAGGAGCAGAATCCATCTGTAATTCCATGATCAGGGTTAATCCAAAATTCCAACTAAATCCTCGCCTTGTGTCCAGGCCCAGCCAGCAGCAGATGCTGAAGGAAGACCTAAAAGCTGGAAAATCATGGATTTTTCCCAGTTTCCGGCCCTCTGCTCATGTGACTGCACCAAAACACCTCCCTGGACTTGATCTGGATCCATTTTATAATTCCTGACCCACACTCCTCATGCCAGAAGGAATTTCCTGAATCCCACAACTCCCCTTCCTCAGAGATTCACTTATGGCCACTTTATCCCAAATCAAAGATTCCAGAGGGACTCTGGGCACTGCAAAAAAATCCTGGGAAGGACAAAAAAATGCCAGGGAAAGGTGGGAGGAAGAGGAGTTATCTGGGATAGAGTTTTCCTTTTGTTTCCAGGGGAAAATGGGAAGAAAACTTCCATTGTTTGATCATCAGCTGGATGAGAAGGTCAGAGCTTGATCCATTCTTTATCCTTCTCTCCTTGTCTCTGTGACATGGGAATTGTCCTTCTTCATCCCAAAATAGGACCAGGCTCAGATAAACACCTCATCCTGACATTCATGGAATCATGGAATGGTTTGGGTGGGAAAGGACTGGAAAATTCATCCCATTCCCATCCCATCCATGGGCAGGGACACCTCCCACTGTCCCAGGTGGATCCAGCCTGGCCTTGGGCACTGCCAGTGATCCAGGGGCAGCCACAGCAAATCTGGGAATTCCAGCCCAGGCAGGAATTCCTTGCCCAGATCCCAGCCCAATCTCCCCTTTCCCAGTGGGAGCCATTCCCTGGGTGCTGTCCCTCTGTCCCTTGTTCCCAGTCCCTCTGCAGCTCTCCTGGAGCCCCTTCAGAGACTCTGAAGATTCCCTGGATTTTTTCCCTTCTCCCAGCTCTGCCTTCTGCTCCAGAATCCTGGAACGGTTTGGGTGGGAAGGGACCTTAAATCCCATCCCATTCCCACCCCATCCATGGGCAGGGACACCTCCCCTATCCCAGGTGGATCCAGCCCCAATGTCCAGCCTGGCCTTGGGCACTGCCAGGGATCCAGAGGCAGCCCCAGCAAATCTGGGAATTCCAGCCCAGCCTCTCCTCACCCTCCCAGGGAACAATTCCTTCCCAAATTCCCATCTAAATCCATCCTCTTCCAACTTGGAGCCGTTCCCACTTGTCCTATCACTCCATGCCCACGGATGTGTCTGTGCCAGGAAGAAGCGAAGTTTCCTTGGAAGAGCTGAAGACAAATCCCACTTTTTTTCCCACTCCTTGCTCCTGCCAGATTATCCAGGAGTTCCACAAGAGCTCCAATCCACCTGCTCCACTCCAGTGGGTGGGAGAGGAACAACACAGGCCTGGATCCAGCCCCTGGAATGGGGGGTGTCTCCATCTGGGAGAGCTCCCAGGATTTTTGCTGCTGGCAGCGCCGGCTCCCACAGGGAGCTGCTGTTATCCCACCTCCTCCTGCCTCCCAGCTACATCCCCGGAGGGAAGCGGAGCTCAGGATGTGTCAGCTTGGCTGGGCTGGAGTAAATATTCCACCCAGGAGCTGGAGTGGGGCTGTGTTTGGGATTTGGGCTGGATTTGGTGTTGGAAACACAGGGATGGTTCCGTTACTTTTGGGAAGCGGTTTCACAGATCCGAGGTCTTTCCTGCTCCTCATGCCAGGGAAGAGGTCGGGAATGCTGCAGGAGCTGGGAAGGGCCATGGCCATGACCACAGGGATATTCCAGAACATGGGACACCACCCTCAGTGGATAAACCTGGGGGAAAAAGAAGGAATGTGGTGACATTCCAAGTGACACCGATTTGTCTTCCCAGATCGTCATTCCTGGGATGGAGCCTGGTTTTCCCAGGGATGGGCAAACACCTGCCTGGGATGAACAGCTGGGAATGAATTCCTTGTTTTCTTTTTTTCATGTGGATTTTCCTTTCCCTGTTCATCTTTATAACAGCCCATGAGTTTTCCCATCTTTTCCCTCCCCCATCCCAGTGTGGATTAATTCCCAGTGGAGGTCAAACCATTCCAAAGGTGTTTCCCGGAGGCACGGAGATCCTTTCCATCCCAGCTTTCCTTTCCTTCCTCCTGCTCCCTCAGCATTTCCCAAATTCCCACTGTCTTGATCCAGGAGCCAATTCCTTGGAAGCAGGAGGAGATGGGAATAAAAAATGGGATCTGCACAAAGGGGAAATTCCTTGCTGAGTCAAGGCCTGGGCAGCAAAAATAGATAGGAATTAAAAAAATGGATTTTTTTTCTTTTTTTTTTTAGGAAAATGTTTGTCTCCCTATTTTTAGGACAGGCCGTTGTTTCCCTATTTTTAAACCAGGCTGGAGGAGCAAAATGAGAGGTTTTTGTTCTAAATCCGAAGAGGAATTTTCGGATGGGCTGAGCTACAAAAAAGCTGCAGTTTTGGGACAAAGCTGTTTCGGCTACGTGAGCTTTGCCATGATTTAAAGCCATTCCACACTCTGAATTCGTTTGGAGGAAGCTCAGGATTGCTCCAGAAACCAGGAATTTCTTCATCTGCTCAAGGCTTCAAGCCTCTACCCAGTCACAGCAGTGTGGGGAGATCATGGAATATCCTGATGGGAAAAATCAGGAATCACAAGGATTGTGGATCCAACTCCATCCCTGTCCAGACCCCCCAACAATCCCACCCTGGGCATTCCTGGGAATGTTGCCCAAGTGCTCCTGGAGCT
Source organism: Geothlypis trichas (assembly GCA_009764595.1). Classification (NCBI taxonomy): domain Eukaryota; kingdom Metazoa; phylum Chordata; class Aves; order Passeriformes; family Parulidae; genus Geothlypis; species Geothlypis trichas. Next base: position 1,141,902 of record CM019905.1, on the reverse strand, counting down.
CCAGCAGCCTCGGGGCTGGGACCATTCCCTGGGGAGCATAAAGAGTTTGGAAAGCTCGGGAAAGGAGCAATTCCAGCTCTCCAGACCATGATCACCCTCAGCTCCTTGGTGTTTCATTTATCCATGTGGAAACCGAGGGTTTGAAGAGGCACAGGATTGTTTGGATGTGCTGAAAACCTGTTTTTCATGGAATCATGGGGTGGGATGGTTTGGGATTGGAGGGGATTAAATCCCATCCCATTCCATGGGCAGGGACATCTCCCACTATCCCAGGCTGATCCAAGCCCCAGAGTCCAACCTGGATTTGGACACTTCCAGGGATGGGAAATAACTTCTCTCTCTCACTTGGTCCTTCCTGCTTTTTAAGGAAATCTTGGAGAAGGTTTTCTCTGCCCTGGATTAGCAAAGGCTTCAAAGCAGCCAAAGAAAACGAGGTGAGCACCAGCCTTGGCTCGGGACAGAGGGCACGGAAAGAAACTTCCTTTGTTTTTCGGCAGCAAAAGGATCCCGAGGGAAACGGGAAAGGGAGTCTGGGATTTTTCTCTGTCAGGACACGGCCAGGCTGTGCCATTTGATAGGGAATTTTCGGGTTCCTTTATCCCTGCTTTTCCTGGGCCCAGCCCTTCCTCCTCACCTCCCAGTATCTCTCCATGACATTGACAAAAATAACCCAGCAGGACATCACTCCTTGGCTGTTCCCAGTGCCTGCATTCCATGGAATATTTGGATGACACGAGCCAGGTCTCATGGGGAACACCAAATCCCCATTTCCACCCCCTGAAAAAAAGAAAAAGAGGGATTTTCCCATAAATAAAGCTTTATCTGTCAAGCTCCTCCTCAGGGGATTTGATGTGCTCCCGGTCACCTCGGCAGCGCTGGAATTCTTGGAGGGAAGTCCAAGTGGGACAAAATGAAGTGGCTGGAAGGATGGACTTATGAGGAGAAAAGCTGGAGGAGCTAAATATGGAAATATGGATAGCTTGGCTGGAAAATGGGGAAGGAGGACAACTGTCTACGGATGGACAGAAATATCCGGAAGAGGGAGGGATTGTTTGGGTCAGACCCACTGGGGAATAACCAGGAATCACAAAATGGGATTAAGGGATGGAAAATCAGCACTGGCCATCAGGGGAAACATTCCAACCTCATGGAATGGGGAACATCCGTCCTCCCCAGAGGGGCTGGGGTGGGAATCCTGCTCCTGGAGATGTTTGAGAATGGTCTGGAGTGCTCCTGGGAATGATCCTTGGGGTGGGGATGGATTGGATGCGGGCAGGGTGTTCCCTGCAGGAAGAACAATGCCTGGACCATGGGAAGGGTTTCAGGGAGCACAGGCTGCCCAAATCTGGGAAAATCCGGGCATGGACTCATGGAATTGCAGAAGGGTTTGGGTTGGAAGGGAATTTAGGGATCATTTCACTCCATGAGGGACATCTCCCACTGTCCCAGGGTGCTCCGAGCTTTACCTGACCTGGCTTGGACTCTTCCAGGGATGGAGCATCCAGAATTCCTTGGGATGCAAGGATTGCTCTCCATGCTGGCAGTGGCTCCGTGGGAGTGTGGAAATCGAGTTCCTCCCCTCCTCCCTTCTCTCCAAGGCACCTGGAAATGAGGGAACGTTCAAATATAAAGCTGGGAATTTTGGGGAACAGGGATAGGAATTTTCACCGCCAGGATTTTATTGTGCCCAGAGTTCAGACACCAAAGTCATCCCAATTCTTGGAAAAATGTGGGAATAGCTCCATGGATTTTGATTATCAGGGAGATTCCAACTTTTGGGATGCACCATGGATTATCCCACCTGGAGGCCTGGTCTGAGGTTCAAAAGGGCTGTAAAAAAGTCATTTATGGCCTCAAAATCCATGCCAAGGACCTGGAGCATCCCAGAGCTCAGGAAAATGAATCCAAACAAGGAAACAAAAGTGAATTAAAAAAATCAATGTCAAAAATTGGGGAAAAAACAAACCAAAGTAAAAGAGGAATAAAATAAAATAAAATAGGAATAAAATAAAAGAAAGTAAAATAAGAATGAAATAAAAGAAAGTAAAATAGGAATAAAATAAAGTTTACAAAAATTAAATTTAAAAAGAAAATAAAGGAGAAAATAAAAAAATAGAAGTAAAATAAAATTAGAAAAATTAAAAAGAGAAAAAACAAAAGAGGAAAACAATAAAAAAGAGGAAAAAATAAAATAGGAAAAAATAAAGAGGAAAAACAAAAAAGAGGAGATAATAGGAAAAAAGGGGAAATTGGGAAAATTAAATCGAAGAAAAATTTTAAAAGAGGGGAAAATAGGAAAAAAATTGAATAAAATATAATAGGAATATTATAAAATAAAAATGAAAATAAGGGAACCTCACTGTTGTGAGTAGAGCCAATTTTCATTAGTTTTTCCTTGAGGACCTCCCTCCAATCCTTCCTGGTGTCACCAATCCTTGGCCTCAAGGGTTGTGACAGATACAGATGGCTTGGAATTCCAGAATCCTGGAGTATTCCAGGCTGGAAGGGACCTCCAGAGGTCTCCAGCTCATCCTCATGCTCCAAGCAGTGTCAGATCAGAGCAGGCTGCTCAGAGCTTTTCCAGGCTGATCCTAAAAGGTCTCCAAGGATCCTCTTGTGTCCTCCTCACCCTTCCTAGGCCCCAGCACCATCCCCAGTTCAGGAATACTGGGAGAGCCCCAAACTGGGCACATTCCCAGGAGGAAGTCCAGAAAATGCTGAGTAAAAGCGGTTTTAGGATTCGATTCTGGAACATCTCCAAAATCCAGCTCCCTGTGAGGCTTCCACCTGAAACAGAGGACAATCATGGGAATAATCATGGAGAGAAGGCCTTGGGGTTCCCCAGGGAAGGGATTTTCCCAGTTCTCCAAGGTATCCACACAAAATGGAGAAAGATGGGAATAATCATGGAGAGAAGGCCTTGGGGCTCACCAGGGAATGGATTTTCCCAGTTCCCTGCAAGGCTTCCACCCAAAATGGAGAATGATGGGAATAATCATGGAGAGAAGGCCTTGGGGATCCCCAGGGAATGGATTTTCCCAGTTCCCTGCAAGGCTTCCACCCAAAATGGAGAATGATGGGAATAATCATGGAGAGAAGGCCTTGGGGTTCCCCACGGAAGGGATTTTCCCAGTTCCCTGGGAGGTTTCCACCCAAAATGGAGAATGATGGGAATGATCATGGAGAGAAAGCCTTGGAACTCACCAGGGAATGGATTTTACAATTCCATCCTTCCTTGTCCTTTACCTACCGAGATGTGACCATGGGGGAACCTTCCCACCTCTCTGGACTCCCAAAGGAACTGGAGATTTTTGGTTTTGCTCTGCACAGCACAAAATATTCCTGCCTTAGGATTCCTCCTCCTGCTCATCTCCTTTGGGGTTCTCCAACCACAGTTTCCATCCCATGCTCCCATCCAGGAGGACACCAGAACAGGATCAAACTCCAACCAAATCCAGGAAAAAAAAAAAAGAAAAATTAATGAAATGAAGGTTTTTTTCAGGCCTTTTAGTCAATTTTTCTCCCTCCTGGGTCCAGCTCCACCCCTCACCAGAACCAACCTTCTCCTCCAGTCCCATACCAATGTCCTGCTCCTGGATTTGGATCCCAACATTTTGTCTGCAGAGGGCTCCAGGAGCAGGTTCTCCCCCTCTTTTCCCCAGTCCCCTTTTACACACTCCCAGCAAATCCCTGTGCACTCATCTCCCCTCCAGACTAAACAATCCCAACTCTTTCCGTCCCTCCTGGAGGTCGTGTTTGCCGGACCTCTGATCATTCCTGCTGCTCTCCCCTGGATTCCTTCCAGCTGGCCTTGATCCCCCTTGGAATGCCTTGTCCCGGACTTTTGGGCTCCATCTGAAGCCTTTTGGGACTCCTCAACTCGGAGATCTCAGCCTGGCCCATCAGAGAGGGAGATTTAAGTTCCTAAGTCTGGATCTGGTTCGGAATCTGCGTCTCCTCCGGGCTTGGGATGGCTCTGCTGTTCCCACCAGGGACTGTGGGGAATGCAAATATCCCAAATGCTCCAAGATTTGAGAGCCAGCCCTGGATACATGAAAAAAAAGATGGAATAGAAACTCTTCCCAAAGGTCCTCAAAGCACAGCACACCTGAGACTTCCCAGATCCACGTGCAGGATTTGAGGTGGGACGAAGGGAATTCTGCTGTGCACAAATATCCCTCTTTTTACCTGGGAAGGTAGGGAAAAGACAAAGGGAAATGAGTTTAAACTAAAAGAGGAGAAATTTAGATGAGATTTGGGAAGGAATTGTTCCCAGTGAGGGTGGGCAGGGGCTGGGCTGGAATTCCCAGATTTGCTGGGGCTGCCTCTGGATCCCTGGCAGTGCCCAAGGCCAGGCTGGACACTGGGGCTTGGATCCACCTGGGACAGTGGGAGGTGTCCCTGCCCATGGATGAGGTGGGAATGGGATGAGATTTAAGGTCCCTTCCAACCCAAACCATTCCAGGATTCTGGAGCCTTCTGCTCTGGAGCCAGGCTGGGAGAGTTGGGAATGTTCCTCTGGAGAAGGGAAAAATCCAGGGAATTCTCAAAGTCCCTGCAGGGGCTCCAGGAGAGCTGGAGAGGGACTGGGGACAAGGGACAGAGGGACAGCACCCAGGGAATGGCTCCCACTGGGAAAGGGAAGATTGGGCTGGGATCTGGGCAAGGAATTCCTGCCTGGGCTGGAATTCCCAGATTTGCTGTGGCTGCCCCTGGACCCCTGGCAGTGCCCAAGGCCAGGTTGGGATGGGACTTGGAGCACCCTGGGACAGTGGGAAGTGTCCCTGCCCATGGAATGGGGTGGCACTGGAGGGTCCCATCCATCCCAAACCATTCCAGGATTTTTTTGGTGTTCCCAAACATCTCAACACTCTCCCATTTTGCTGCCAGGCCCTGCAGCTGCAGCTCCATCTGTGAACTTGGAAAAGACATCCAAAATCCAATCAATCCAACCCCAAAGATGTTCCCACTTCCCTTCATCCGTAACAAGATTTGTCCTTCCTGAAAGAAAAACTGATTCCTAAAAAAAACCCCCATTTATTAAGGGAACCAAATTGCCGCTAATTAATGATCAACCACTAATTAATGATTAACCATGTTAGAGCCCCTTCAGGACTCAGTGAAATGCAAGGGGGAACAAAGAGCTCCAAGGATGAACCAGGAGATTCCTGTGAAATCCTTTCAGCTCCATTCATTCCAAATGTTTTACAGGAGAATTCCAGGCAGACGCATTTTCTACCCTGGCAGAGCCTCCCTACTTTATCCTATTTCTTATTAAAGCAAATATTTAATTGGCTACAAACCCCAATTTGATTTATTTGTCCTTTTCTCTCCCCGTTACAAATTAGCAGGTCCCAAAATGCAATTATTTGGTTTATTTGCAATTAAGAGCTGCTAAATCCTTGGCTGTTTCAGCAGTTCATAATTCCAGCTGTAATTTCAGTGCTATTCTGGTCTCCTTGCTTTTATTCACTGCTTTCTATTCCATGGGGTTTTTTTTATTCCATGATTTTCATTCCCTTGCACTTATTCCATGAAAATGGAGGGATGCAGGGACAAGCAGGAATAAAAAGTAATTTTAGGGTAACTTCCACACCCCATTCCTGATGGGATGATCCCAAAGGTGACATTAGGACCTGGCTGGAGCCATCTCCAAGTGGCACCGCATGGATAATCCTGCAGGAATCACCCCCTCCACCTCCCTCCTTTCCCTTTTATCCACATTCAGCTCACGTCTCCCACTTCTTTTTCCATGGATTCATTGGAGAAATCCATCCCTGCCTTATCCCAGCTGGAGTCTGCAGGGAGCTGTGACACAGGCAGGGGTTGTTAATGAGCCACCCTTTATCCAAGCATGGAATAACCTGCAATTCCTGCACTCCTGGAATGAGACCTTGGATCCCACAGATCCCTGAAACAGGGCAGCGTTTCCTGGCCCAGCTCTGGGGCAATTCCCAGGAGTTTTCCCACTGGCTCTGCCCTTCCAGCCCACCTCCCAGGATAGGATCAGGAATTCCACTGGCATTTCCATCCTCAAATCCCGTTGGCATTTCCATCCTCAAATCCCGTTGGCATTTCCATCCTCAAATCCCGTTGGCATTTCCATCCTCAAATCCCGTTGGCATTTCCATCCTCAAATCCCGTTGGCATTTCCATCCTCACATCCCGTTGGCATTTCCATCCTCAAATCCCGTTGGCATTTCCATCCTCACTCCATGGGCAACTTCTCCTCCCACTCCTCTTGCTCCTGAGGGATTTGCTGAGGGAACACCACATCCATTTCCAGCTGGGATAATGCACATGGATCAAAGCCTGTGGGCAGCTGGAAAACTGGGAGCAGCCTAACAAACGCTGTCCTATGAACTTAGGCTGAGCCTAACCACCTTTCTGGATAAAGGGAAAGCGCTGGGAGGGGATCTTGGAATTTTGTCTCGAGAATTCATCCTGAAACTCCGCAGCCTGTGACTCATGAGTGTCCTGAAGTGGAACAATGCATTTCCCAACCTTTGGAGTGAGCCCTGGGAAGGCTGTGCCAAGGTTTTACCAGGAGAGGTGACTTCACTGGGATAGCTCTGCCTCCCAATGAATCCCCAACTCCTTTTCCCCAGTCACTGGAGACAGGCTGGCAATTCCAAGCAATCATCCCGCTGGGAGCCAGATGTCTGAGCCAGATTAGGTGATTCAGCTGCTGCAGGGCCTGGGATCAGACACCCCGCTGGAATTTGGATAAAATTATCCCAGGTGGCACCGCTCTGCCTCACCAATAATTACACTGCAGCCAGTGTCAGTCCGTGTTTTCCATGGGAAATGAGCCTGACCCCCTCCCAAAATGAGGAATTCTGCTCATCAAAGAGGCTCTTCCTGGCAGAACCAAAACTTCCACGCGGTGCCAGAGTTCATGTGGCACAACCCCGAGCTGGAGCAGCTTCTGCTGCAGGAATAAACCCCACATCCCATGGATCGGGATTTGGATTGGGGTTGGCAGGGAGCTGGGAGCTGTTATTCCAGTGGGAAAGGACGTTTGGTGGGATCTGCTGCCTTGCCCATCGCCTGATGGCATCCCGAGGTCACAGGGGATGGAAAAGGGAGAAGGAGAGGGAGGGCAGGATCGTCCAGCTGAGTGCTCCAATGGAATTTTTAGGGAATAAAATCCAGCAGAACACAGAAAAAACAGGGAAAATCCACCATCCCTAAAGAGCAGAAGGACAATGATTTTTCAGGGCTTGAATATTTACATGAGGACCAGATTTTATTTGGTTTTTGGGTTTGTTGTTTTCTTTGGTTTTTTTTTTTTTTTTTGAGGGCTGGAATATTTAAATGGGGAAGAAGATCAGCCTAATTTCCTTTAAAATTATGGAAAATAGGATAAAAAAGAATTACTGCAGCACAGAAACCCTTGACAAGGAAGAGGCTGAAATACTAGCTGCAAATTGTCAAAAAGCTATTTAAAAGCTTGGATAGATCCAAGGAAAACCAGGAGAAAATAATGCTGTGGAAGACGTTGAAGCTGAACCTCATGGAAAAGGATGAAGGTATTAAAAGTGGGATTTATCTCACCTCCCTTTAGGAATCTCAAAGGAAAACCAGGCTGGAGTATTTGGCTTCCTGAAGAACCAGTGGAGAGGAAATTCCATTCCCAAATCCCAACCTTCACTCTCTGAGATGGATTCTCCAATGGGGATCAGCCCCACATTTCTGACCTTGGTTTTACAGAATTTAGGAGAGGAAAGAGCAATTTTAGGGCTTCTTTTTTAGCATATCCAAGTCCTTTGGAATAATTATCTCAGTGCAAGTCTCTCTTCTCCAGCCAGAGGAGCATCAGGACATCCCACAGGAGACCCTGGAAGTTTCAGTCCCCAGAACTTCAAGATAAAGGATTTGTCTGCTTGGAGAAAAGGAAGAAGAGATATTCCTATACATTTAAGCAGGAATTCCATGTTTTTTCTGCATCCTGATGGCATCTTTTGTTCTAATTCATCCAATCTCCCTTCCAGCCATCAGTTTGGGAATATTCCTCCCTCATCCCAAGATCTCCTGCTGCATCATCTGAACCATCCTCCCAAAATATTGCTCACCATGAAGCCAAGGAGCAGCAGCTGCCCAGGGGTCCCTCTCCAGGCTGGATCCAGTTCCAAGGAGAGCTTTACTGGATCTGGGATGGAGAGGGACAAGGGACAAGGGACAGCACCCAGGGAATGGCTCCCACTGGGAAAGGGGAGATTGGGCTGGGATCTTGGCAAGGAATTCCTGCCTGGGCTGGAATTCCCAGATTTGCTGTGGCTGCCCCTGGATCCCTGGCAATGTCCAAGGCCAGGCTGGATCCACCTGGGACAGTGGGAGGTGTCCCTGCCCATTACAGGGCTTTAAGGTCCCTTCCCACCCAAACCATTCTATGATTTTGTGGTTTTATGGCTCCCCAGCCTATCCAGACCTTTTTCACCTTTGGAGAAATGAAGAACATTTCCTTTCCATCGTGTGTCCTACATTATCCTGCATTACCTGCATGGACCAGGAAGACCCTTCTCCAGAAGACTCCAAATTCGTCCAACTTTAGGCCAAACTCTCTGCCAATGAGAGGTTCTGGCCTGGTTTAGCAAGGTGGAGCTTTTAGGCTGTGATCTCCAGTAATGGAGACCTCATGGTCCAAATCCAAATCCAAACCACTGGATTTTGGAGTATCGTGGTTGACCCCTGAGAGAACCCAGGAAAATAAACATTGTTGGGAATGCTGTGCTATGGAAATTCAGTGGAAGGACACCTGCACATGTAGCTGGAACAAGGAATCCGTGTTTTGGGAGAAATTCCAGAAGGGATCCACTTTTTAGGACAAACTCTGGAAGGGAATCCATGTTTTAGGAGAAGTTCTGGAAGAGGACCCATGTTTTAGGAGAAGCTCTGGAAGAGGATCCATGTTTTAGGAGAGGCTCTAGGAAGGGATCTGTGTTTTAAGAGAAGCTCCAGAAAGGAATCCATTATTTTAGGAGAAGCTCTGGAAGGAAGCCCACGTTTTAGGAGAAACTCTGGAAGGGGATCCATATTTAGGAGAAGCTCTAGGAGGGATCCGTGTTTTAGGAGAAGATTTAGGAGGGATCCATGTTTTAGGAGAAGCTCTGGAAGAGGACCCGTGTTTTTAAGACAAGCTCTAGGAGGAGATCCGTGTTTTAGGAGAAGCACTGGGAGGGATCCATGTTTAAGGAGAAGCTCTGGAAGGGGATCCATGTTTAGGAGAAGCTCTGGAACTGGGTGCATAACTTGGCTTCTCTCCTTGTTTCTGCCAAGCAGGAACAACCCAGGCTGGAGCAGGGAGGGGAGGAAGAACCAGAGGTTCTCCACATGGGAACAACAGATTGGTGGGAAAAATCCTCTGGCTGCCAGGGAACATCGGGAATTACAGCACCAAACATGTCTGGGTGTGCAATTATGGGAAATAAAGCTCCACATGGGCATTCCAAGCTCAGAAACGTTTCTATCCAGACAGGCTTTCTGCTTCCATCCCAGCTTCCTCAGGCTGGAATTGAAACCAGATTGGAAAAGCCATTCCCATGTCCTGATTCCCTCGTTAAACTGTAGGTGGTTCACCCCTCCACATATTGGATACCACAGGATTTGCTTTTCCACGTTTTTTTGGGGTGTCAGCACTCCCCATCCATCCAAATCCAGAGGATTTCCCAGGGAATTACGTGGTGTTTCCCATTCCCTGTCCATCCAAGTTTGCCATGCTGGAGGAGCACGAGGATTCCTTAGGCAAAGTTTGGACACAGGAAACTCCAGGAAATGTCCTGCTCCTAAATTAAGTCATAAATTATGGGACCACTCGGGCAGAGGAAGGTGAGGCAGCTCCAGTCAAAGAAAGCAGGAAAATTTTCCCAGCCAGGAGAATTCCCAGAACAAGGTGCTGGGAATCCACAAATTTTGTGCTCATCTGTAAAAGGTAACACCAGAATTTTATCAGTAGAACTTGGAATTGGGGATCATTTTGGAGCTGAAAATGGTTTTTCCCCTCTGCCTTTCCCCAAAAAATGTGATTCCCCAAAAAACAAATCTGTTTATGCTTTCATTTTATCACCAAAATCCCAATAAAACCCCGGAGTGCCGAAGAAGAGTGGAAGAAAATCAGCACCATTTTAACAATTACAAACCACGATGAACATCCCAAGGATTTGCATCTGAGGGATCTTTCAGGTCCTTCTCAATCCAAACCATTCTGGGATTCTCCAAAACAAAACCCACCAAAGAGAGGAGTTTTGGGCATTTCTCTGCCAACATTCTCAGGAAAACCAAACAAGGGGAGGATTTCTGGGCTCTGGCAGAAAATAATGCCTTTAATCCATGGAAAGCCTCATTTCCGACTCTTTTAACCCTCAAGGAATTCCAAAAAGCCACCCTCTCAAACCCCAAAGAAATCCAAAATCCACCCTTTCAAACCCAAAGGAATTCAAAAGCCATCCTCTCCAGACCCAATAAAATCCCAAAGCCATCCTCTCAAACCCAAAGGAATTCCAGAACCCATCCTTTCCAACCCTCAAGGAATTCCAAAAAAACATCCTTTCCAACCCTTAAGGAATTCCAAAAGCCATCCTTTCAAACACCAAGGAATTCCAAAACCCATCCTTCCCAACCCACGAAGAATTCCAAAACACATCCCCTCAAACCCTAATGAATTCCAAAAACCATCCTTTTCACCCTGAAAGAATTCCAAAAACCATCCTTTCCAACCCTCAAGGAATTCCAAAAGCCATCCTCTCTAAACCCCAATGAAATCCGAAATCCATCATTTCCACTCTCAGTGAAATCCCAAACCCATCCTCTCAAACTCCAATGAAATCCAAAATCCACCATTTCCACCCTCAGTGAAATCCCAAACCCATCCTCTCAAACCCAAAATAATTCCAAAACCCATCCTTTCCAACCCTCAAGGAATTCCAAAAACCATCCTCTGAGACCCCAATGAGATCCAAAATCCACCTTTTCCAACCCCAAGGAATTCCCAAAGCCATCCTTTCCTTCCTCAAGTGCTTCCAAAGCCATTCCAGTCCCCCAAACTCCACTTCGGGGAGAAAAAAGTGAGGCAGCATCTCCTGCTTTAAAATCCGTCTCCCAAGCACTGAGTGGAAAAATTTGGGAATTTTTCCAACCCCAAGGAATTCCCAAAGTCATCCTTTCCTTCCTCAGGTGCTTCCAAAGCCATTCCAGTCCCCCCAAACCCTACTTCAGGGAGAAAAAGGTGGAGCAGCATCTCCTGCTTTAAAATCCGTCTCCCAAGCACTGAGTGGAAAAATTTGGGAAAACTGGGAATTTCCAGAGGTGCATTATCCCACTGCTGAGGCCATCCCTTCCCAGACAAAATCTGGTTATGAGATCACCCCAAAAACGTGCCGAGGGTATTGCCCGGCTCTCCCTGAATAACCTGGCACATGCCAGGAGCAGAATCCCCATGGATCTCATTTAGGAATGACTGAGAGCATCCCTTGGGATTCCATTTGGGAAATCAAACTCATGAATGGCTCCTCTTCCAGCCCTGGCCAAGGCCGTGGTTTTCCGTGGAGCAGGGAGGAGGAGACGCAGGCCTCTGGAATGGTCTCCACCGATGGGAATTCATCCGGCTTTGTTTTCTCAAGGCACAAATCCTTTTAAAGTCATGAGGCCCGGGAGGGGTGGGCAGGACGGGGAATGTTTGGGGTTATTTTTGGTCGGAGAGGAACAGTTCCGAAGTCATTCCAATCCCATTAAGTGAGCGCTTGGAAAGACAAAACCATTTGGACTTTTCCACTCGGCGACACTCGGAAGGAGCAGAGGGAAGAAAAGGGTGTTCCCCCTGTTCCGGATATTCCCTCCAATCCCACCATCCTAAATTCTACCCCAGGATCCTCGGAGCCTGCAGAATTTTGGGAAATCTGAGGGGATTTGCTCTTTTTTGGAGTTTAGTTAAAGGATGAATAAGGGATCCCCTCAGCTGGACATTCCCTCACCTCCCTAAATCCAGGTGGGAGCAAGGTGGGAATCCAGCCACTCCCCCTGCCAGGTGTGACACATTTCGGGATTGTGGAGATCAGGCAGGGAGCGAGGATCTGATCCAGGTTTAAACACCCACCTTCCCCACCACAAACCTCAGGAATATTTTCCCTCAGGAAGGGGCTGATCCAAACTCCAACTGTTCCATTCCCGTGAGGCCAAACAAACCCTCCTTCCATGGATCCAGAGGGAACAGTTTCCATATCCACACCCATAAATGGGGGCTCCATTGAAAACTGGCTCCCTCCAGGTGTGTTCCGTTCCTTATGGAGCAGCTTCCATTGATCCTGGGAGCTGGAATGGCTCCATGGAGACTTCATGGGGCATCAGGCAGGGAGTGGGACATCTTCTCCTACCCCACAGCAGGATTTATCCACTGGAAAGTGCTCAGCAGCTGGAGCTGGTGGTTCCCAAATATTCACTGGGATAAGTTCTTCTCCATGGGATGAGTTTGGATCTCAGCCTTCCTACACCTGCAGGAAATCAGGGGTGTGGAAAGGTCAAGGGATGCAGTCAGAAAAGAAGCAAAATATTGGATTATCTTGAGCTTAGAAAACTGGTCTGGTGTAAGGTCATGGAATCATGGAATGGTTTGGGTGGGAAGGACCTTAAATCCATCCAGTGCCACTCCATTCCATGGGCAGGGACACCTCCCACTGTCCCAGGTGGATCCAGCCTGGCCTTGGGCACTGCCAGGGATCCAGGGGCAGCCACAGCAAATCTGGGAATTCCAGCCCAGCCAGGAATTCCTTGCCCAGATCCCAGCCCAATCTCCCCTTTCCCAGTGGGAGCCATTCCCTGGGTGCTGTCCCTCTGTCCCTTGTCCCCAGTCCCTCTCCAGCTCTCCTGGAGCCCCTGCAGGCACTCTGAGGATTCCCTGGAATTTTCCCTTCTCCAGGGGAACATTCCCAGCTCTCCCAGAGCAGAGGGGCTCCAGAATCCTGGAATGGTTTGCAGGGAAAGGGACTTAAAGTCCATCCAGTGCCACCCCATCCATGGGCAGGGACACCTCCCGCTATCCCGGGTTGTCCAAGCCTATTCAGCCTGGCCCCAGACACTTCCAGGAATGACTGGTGAGTTTTTGGGAGGCTTTCTTTGGATCAAAAAGAGTGGAGAAGAAAGGAAAACTGAAAAAAAAAGTTTAAAATCATAAGCCACAATTCTGGCCTCAAAACTGGGGGGTTTAACCATTATTCTTGAAGGTTTATCCATGAAGAGAAATGGGAGAATCTCTCCCAAATCCTCATGGTTTTTTGGACCAAGCTGATATAAACTGGAGCAACGTGGGATAGCAAAGAGGAAAGAAAATCTCAATTTCCCTGATCATTTCAGTGATTGTAAGAGCACCAAAAACTCCTTACATCCAACAATTCCGACCTCCTACGAAAGCCAGGCAGGAAAATGCCACCCAGGTTTCCCTGGTCCAACCACAACTCCCAGATAATTTATGGAATCTGTTTCTCAGAGTCTCCCAACCTGTTTTAAACACCTGGAGCACCCCTGGACCGAACAACATCAGATTTGTTCCTGCATTATTCAACACCCAACGGCACGCAAGGGAAAACATGGAAAACACAACCCAGGGAAGCTCCAACAGGAGCTGAGGGACAGGGAGAGATCCCAGCCTCTCTTCCCAATAATTTTTATTTTCCCCCAAGCTGTGCCTTGAGGCAAAACCCTCTGGGGAGCATTTCCACAGTCAACGGGAGCTCCGTTGATCCCAGCCAGCTCTCCCTGGAATTCCCGCTCGGCTCCCGGAGCCGATTCCCGTTTTTCGGGGCCGGAGCCGCGGGATGCCGATGATTGCTCGGTGAATGACCCCTTGTTCGGGCCGCCATGGCCGGGGGGCCCTTCCACACGTTTGGAGCTCGCACTTCCTGACATCTGGTTCCAATCCAATCCGATCCCCGTGCCTGCTGCCGGAATTCCAGCGAGCTCTTACCTGGACAAAGGTACCGGGAAGCCGGAATTGCCCTCGGAATTCCCTCCGCGGCTGTTCCTGCGCCAAACTCATCCTTCATCCCAAATCCTCCGCTCCACACTCGGCATTTCAGGCTCTGTCCCTTTTTTTTTTTTTCTCTCTTGGAGGGGGAGAAACTAATTAAAATTAATGAATGATTAAATTAATTAGGTTTTTTGTGCTTATATGCTTCCCATCTCCCTCGGATTAACAAGATCTTCCTGGACCCAAGCAGGATCCAACACCCTCCAGGCAGAGGCACCAGCAAAGCCTCAAATGAGACAAATTGGGGAATTTTGGTGACTTTGATTCCATCCATCAGCTCCAAACAGCCTGGAGAAGACTGGGGATTCAGAATTCCTCATCCACCAGCGTGGAGGATCAGATCCACCCACATGTCCCAGGATGGAATCCATGGGTTTTTTCCCTGAGCCCAGGGAAGCACACACAGGGACACAAGGCAGGGAACCCAAATCATATCAACTTTTCCACAAAAATGTCTTTTCTTCTGTTTTTTTTCCCACCTTGACTCCATCTACAACAAATTCCAGCTGCTCCTCCACCCCGCTGACTCCGTTTTTTTCAGCCGTGACCTGAAATTCCCACATTTTCTGCTGTTTGGTGTGTGAAGGAATCACAAACCAATTCCCTCTCCTGCTCCTCCTTCTGCTGACCCATCTGCTCCTCCTGTTTAGCCTCGGGTGCCACCTCCCACATTCCCAGTGGGAATCCCTCCAGAGGAAATCCACGGCCTGCCGAGCAGAGCTTTGATACTCAGCCGCCAAAAAATTCCCATGGAAAGGAAAACGTGATCCGTGCAACCCTAGGAACCAATGCAGGACTCCAGGTCCTGGAAGGTGGAGTCCCCCAATCCTCCAAGTGGGATTTTCCCATCCCAGTGGAGCTCAAAACAACTTCCAGCTCCCAGGTGTTCCCACTATCCAGAGCTGCCCTGGTCACAGCCAGGTTTCATCCCAAATTTTCCCACCATGGAGCTTTCCCACCTGGAATTTTGTAAAAGGCGGCTCTGGGAAGCAAGGCAGGAGCTGGGATTGTTCCTGGAGAGCTCAGAGGGATCCTGCCTCTCACTTAAACCCGGATTTTCTGGGAAGTGCCTTTGCCACCTCGTTCCCACCCTGCCACCGTCGGGATAACCTTGGCAAAGCCCCAGCTGAGCTCAGTTTTTCCATTTGGACACTCGGGATAATTGCAAAGCCCCTTTCTCTAACAAGGTGTTTCCAAATTCCCGGGGAAAAGGCCCCGTGGAATTGCAGAGCTCCTGGATTTTGGGGTGATTGGAGATTCATTGGATGCCAAATCCAAACCCTGCCCAGGAAAATGAAGTGTTGGAGAACCTGGGGGTGGGGAGGGTTTCAAGTTTTTCCTCCTTTTTTAAAGCTTGGATTTCCTCAGTGCCTGCAGAACCCAAGCTGCCCCTGGAATTTTTTTTGGGCTCCTTTGGATCCCATCCAATCTCATCCTCTGGAAGAGGTGCTGAGAAATATCCTGGAGCTCCAAGCCCAGATTCCTGCTGTTCTGGGTCAGGGATCAGATGGAAGGGGGGATGTTCTGAACCAGCCCAAATTCCAGCTCTGGCTCCCGGGCCAGGAGAGATTTCCCAGGAAGGAAAAGAAAGGGTGGAATGGGAGCAGAGACCTGGATTTACTCAGAGGAGAGAGGAAAGAGGAGAAGGGAAAGCTCCAGGCCCAGTCTGTGCATGGAAAACTTCCCAAACATCACTGGGAATAATTACACCAAGAACTGGGGTTTTCCAAGGAAATTGAGGGAATTTTCACAGCTGGATGAACTCCTGCATCCCTGCATCCCTCCACGCTCTCCCACCCAGCACAAATCCCTCCAGGAAGCATCTCCCAGGCACCTCCACATCCAGAGCCACTCCAGGGTTGACTCACATCCATCCCACGTGCTCCTCCAGTGGCGGAAAGCCACGGAAAAACTGCCCGGGAATGCTGCGGGTGCCCTTTGGCACAGCTGGCTCCGGCTGCTGCTCCAGTGCCTGGCTGCCCTCGGAGCCTGGCATGGATATTTTGGGATGCTGGGTCGGCGGGAGCTGCAGCAGGACGCGGATATTTTGGGATGCTGGAATGGGGGGAGCAGCCCGAGCCAGCCCAGGGCTGTTTCCCTGGGATACGGGATGAGCTGAGCCCAACCAGGGCTGTTTCCCTGGGATAAGGGATGGGCTGAGCCATGCCAGGGCTGTTTCCCTGGGATAAGGGATGGGCTGAGCCATGCCAGGGATGTTTCCCTGGGATAAGGGATGGGCTGAGCCATGCCAGGGCTGTTTCCCTGGGATACGGGATGGGCTGAGCCCAGACACGGGACCTGCAGAGGGGAGCAAGGGAGCAGAGCCTTGGAATGTTCTGGATCCCGATGCCCAGCGCCAGGATTCAGCTCCAAGAGCTCTTGGATGGGTATTGGGATTCAGTAACATCCCAAAAAGTTGTGGCCACACCCGTGTTCAGCCTCAGGTGTGCCATTCCCACCCCTGTGTTCCAAATGGATTCCTCAGCCCCTTCCATGACCCCACATCCCAGTGGGATGGGGCTGGGCAGTCCCTGCTCCTTTGCACTTGGGTTTGAAGCAACGAAATTCATCCCACAGGGAAACATCCTAAAAATTCCTCTTCCCATCTCCACCATCACAGAGATACCTCTGGAAGGTCTCTCCAAAAAAAAGGAGTGTGGGATGTGGGAATCCTGATCCAGGATCCTCTCCCTGCTCCAGCACTGACACCAGGACACTCAGCCCTGGCACAAACATTCCCAGAGCCGACATGGAACAGGTGGAAATTCTCTTTCAGTCTCTATCCTGGAATTTATCAGCGCAGGAGGGTGAGAAGACTTTGGAATGGAATTCCCAGATTTGCTGTGGCTGCCCCTGGATCCCTGGCAGTGCCCAAGGCCAGGTTGGATCCACCTGGGACAGTGGGAGGTGTCCCTGGGTGGAACTGGATGGGCTTTAAGGTCCCTCCAATCTGAACCATTCCATGATTCCACAATTCCTATGGAGTATCCAATGTAGAACCACTGCTCTAGAGGGACGTTCAGAAATTTTGCCAGCAGGATCCTGTCCTCTGGCTGCATCCTCACACCTGGAGCAGGAGCATCCCAAAGGGCAATTTTGGGAGCCACGTTCCCTGCCTGCTGCTGGCATTCCCAAAGCAACTCCCTGGAGGATCCTGAAAGTCTCTGCTCAGAAGTTTAGAGAGAGCACAGAGGGTCTGGAGACCCTGGCTGGAAGTGGGAATGTTCCCTAATTCCCTGAGTTCATCCCTGTATGGGGAAGTGGGATTGGGCCACGTACAGAAGGATCAGACCCTACAAACAACTCAGACTTGGGGATAATTTCATGGAATCAGGGAATGATTTGGGTTATAAAGGACCTTAAAGACCCCATTCCACTCTGCCATGGGCAGGGACACCTTCCACGATCCCAGGTGGATCCAAGCCCCAGGGTCCAACCTGGCCTTGGGCACTGCCAGGGATCCAGGGGCAGCCACAGCAAATCTGGGAATTCCAGCCCAGGCAGGAATTCCTTGCCAAGATCCCAGCCCAATCTCCCCTTTCCCAGTGGGAGCCATTCCCTGGGTGCTGTCCCTCTGTCCCTTGTCCCCAGTCCCTCTCCAGCTCTCCTGGAGCCCCTGCAGGGACTCTGAGCATTCCCTGGATTTTTCTCTTCTCCAGGGGAACATTCCCAGCTCTCTCAGCCTTTCCCCATGGGAAAGGTGTTCAAGCCTTCTAATCCTTTCCAATCATTCACATTTTCCCTCTGAAAAATCCTGGTGTGAAGAGATTTGTCCCATTTTTCCCAACCTCCATGCTCAAGATCATTCGTGGATCGTCAGGTGGACAAATCCAGCCTCAAATTCCCAACCTGCAGCTGCTCTTGGTCTTCTGGGAGGAAATGGGAGATCAGAGAGCTGCCATGGAGTGGACACAGCACCTCTGATCCCACACCTGACCCGTGTGGGATTCCAGACAGGAACAGCATTCCCAGACCCACCAAAGCCACACAGCCACAGCCCAGCCCAGGGAATCCTGGCTTGGGCAGCCTGGACTTCATGGCAACTCTAAAACCTGGCTTGAAGCTGGCTTGGAAAGGTTTTCCTTTAAAATAAAGTAAGGAACTCAGAAAAATTTGGAGAATTTTGGAGCCATTTGAATTCTCACAGTTCCCCTGGCAAAGCAGAGGTGTTGGACACATGGAACATGGAATGTCTTGGATTGGAAGGATTAAAGCCCAGCTTATCCCACCCCTGCCATGGGACACATCCCAACATCCCAGGTTGCTCCAAACCCCATCCAGCCTGACCTTGGACACTCCCAGGGGTGAGGCAGCCACAACATCTCCCAAAAAACAGCTCCTCCAAAGGGTTCAGATCCAGAGTTACCTGAGGATGGGTCACGTCACAAGGCTGGGAGAAGGAAAAATGGAATGGGATCTCCAAAGGTAGATTTTGGAATTTTGGGGATGGAGAATTTTGGGGATGAAGAATTCTGGGGATGGGAAAATGATCCATAGGAGATGGGGAAATGATCCACAGGAAATGGGGAATTTTGGGGATGGGACAATGACCCACAGGAGATGGGGAAATGATCCACAAGAGATGGGGAATTCAGGGGATGGGGAATTTTGGGGTTGGGACAATGATCCACAGGAGATGGGGAATTTTTGGGACAGGATAGTGATCTGCAGGAGATGGGGAATTTTGGGGATGAAGAATTCTGGGGATGGGAAAATGATCCATAAGAGATGGGGAAAAGATCCACAGGAAATGGGGAATTTTGGGGATGTGGAATTTTGGGGATGGGACAATGATCCACAGGAGATGGAGGAATGATCCACAGGAGATGGGGAATTCTGAGTATGGGACAATCATCCACAGGAGATAGGAAATTTTAGGGATGGGACAATGACCCACAGGAGATGGGGAATTTTGGGGATGAGTGGGACAAAGACATTCATTAATTAATTCCCCCTGGGGGTCTCCAGGGCCATTTCAGCAGTACCTGACAATGGCTCTTCCTGAGACTCCAGGGGTGGCTCAGACAATTCCAACATTCCAAATGCTGCAATCCCTAATTAATTGATCCCAAGGGCCTTCCCTATAAATCAGCCTCCCCCATCTCGAACAGCAGGACGGCTCTGGGGCCTTTCCAGATCCATTTTTCCTGCTTTTCCGTGGACAAACACTGGTTAATTTTCTAGGAGTAACCTGATCCACCAATTTCCTCACTCCAGATTTGTCCAGAGGCCCCTTTCCCGCCCCATGGAGCGCATCCACCCAGGGATGAATGTCCAGCAGAGGAAATGTTCTGCTTTATTAATAGACGCAATAATGGCTTAATGAGGCT
Source organism: Geothlypis trichas (assembly GCA_009764595.1). Lineage (NCBI taxonomy): Eukaryota > Metazoa > Chordata > Aves > Passeriformes > Parulidae > Geothlypis > Geothlypis trichas. Next base: position 1,122,555 of record CM019905.1, on the reverse strand, counting down.
CCTGCAAAAGCCATTCTGCTGCTCCTGGGTTTAAATAAACCCCGGCAGGAGCAGCTCTGGCCCAGCCAGAGGCGGAGCTCGGCAATGGGAACCGCCGGAGTGTCGGGCCCCGTGACGTGACGGGAGCCCAGGACACCCACGACATCCTCCCCTGGGACTGGGATGAGGCTTTGTGGTCAAGCCCAGCCCTTGGAGCAAGCCAGGCTTAACCCACAGCACTGCCAGTGCTTCCCAACCCTCACTTTCCCAACCTTTTCCCTCCTTCCCAAGTATTCTCCAGGCCGCAGCATCAGGAGAGAAGATCCCGCTTCGAATTGGATTGTCCCTTCCTGGATTGTCCCTTCCTGGATTGTCCCTTCCTGGATTGTCCCTTCCTGGGCAGACAAGGGATCGCTGCAGGTCCCTTCCACTCCAAATTATCCAATTATTCCCTCAGAACTGAGTTTATTTGGGAGCTGCTCCCTTTTCCTGTCTCTCCTGCTCAGTTCTGAGCCATCCCCAACTTTGTGTGGATGAACTCCACTGTTTTCCCAGGATCAGGGATGGATCTGGTTTAACCCGACACAAATGTGCATTTATGTGGGAAAATGGTTCTTCCACACAGGAATTGTGTGGGACACACATCCCACCTGGATTTACCTGGGGGCTACGGAATAATCTTGGTGCTCCACCAGGCCAGGACCTTCCAACCAGCTCCTAGACCGGGCCTAAGGTTTAGCCAGGAAAGGTTTCCATCTCTACCTCCCTAATTTTTCCAAACTTTCCTGGAATAATTTGGGTTGGAAGGGGATTATCTGATCCGGCCTCCAAATTCACAGAATCCTGGGATCACTGAGGTTGGAAAATCCCTCCAGGATCATCCAGTCCAAGCTGTGCCCACTCCTCACTTTGTCACTGAGTGCCACATCCAGGAATTCCTTGGGCACCTCCAGGGATGGGGACTCCAAACCTCCCTGGGCACTTCCAAGGCCTGACCACCTTTTCCATGAGGAAATTCCTGCTGATGCCCAACCTGAGCCTCTCCTGGCACAGCCTGAGGCCTTTCCCACTTTTCCTGTTATTCCCTGGGTTCAGATCCCAACTCCCACCTGGTTCCAACCTTTCATGGAGCTGTGCAGAGCCACAAGGGCCCAACCTGAGCCTCCTTTGCTCCAGGCTGAGCCCCTGCCCAGCTCCTCAGGGATTCTGCAGCCCCTGCCCAGCTCCTCAGGGATTCTGCAGCTCCTGCCCAGCTCCTCAGGGATTCTGCAGCCCCTGCCCCAGCTCCTCAGGGATTCTGCAGCCCCTGCCCAGCTCCTCAGGGATTCTGCAGCCCCTGCCCAGCTCCTCAGGGATTCTGCAGCCCCTGCCCAGCTCCTCAGGGATTCTGCAGCCCCTGCCCAGCTCCTCAGGGATTCTCCAGTCCCTGCCCAGCTCCGTTCCTGCCCTGGCCATGCTCCAGCCCCTCCATGTCCTGCACTGAGTGGCCCAGAACTGGACACAGCCCTCAGCAGAGCCCAGCACAGAGGGACAATCCCTTCCCAGATCCTGCTGGACACCATTCCCATTCCAAGTGCCCACCTGGGCTGACGTTCACAGATCCCAGGATCTTCCCTTTCCCTCCCTGCACATTCCTGGCCGTGCTCAGAGTCAGGAATTCACTACAGCAGGACACCAGAAGTGCTCCTGCATTTCACGAATACTCAAGGAGCACATCCCAGTTTTTTGGGGTCATTCCCTGCAATCCCCCCATCCCCAAGCACGTCCCAAAAATCACCTTTCCCTCCAAGCGACTCCATGAGGCCGTAATTGGGCAAATATTGTTCAAGGAAAAGGGATCTGGGAATGTAGACTAAACACAGCTCCCATGCCAGAGAAAACTGCTCCTCACCCTGGAAAAGGAGCTCTCATTCCATAACAAACGCTCCAGCTCGATACCTCAGCAGAAATATAGATCCCATCTACATTTATAACGGGGGAAAAACAGCATGGAAAGGTCTGATCCAGCTTCCAGCACCAGAAAAAAAAGGACATCCATTGGTTTCCAGTTCGTGTTACATTTCCGTGTCCTCCATCCATTGGAGGAGGACATGGAAGTGTAACAAGAACTGGAAGATGCTGGGAAGGTCATTTGGAAGATGGGGTTTGATTATTAGGAGGGAATTTTCAACTATTTAAAGGGTATTTTTTTGACTATCGAAGGGGAATTTTCGACTACCAAAAGGAAATTTTCAGTCACCAGAAAAAGGAATTTTCCAGCTACCAAAAAAGGGGAATTTTCCCACTACCAAAAAAGGGGGGAATTTTCTGACTACCAAAAAAAGGGGAATTATCGACTACCAAAAAATGGGGCATTTTCCTACCACCAAAAAAGGGGAATTTTCCCACTACCAAAAAAGGGGAATTTTCCCACTACCAAAAAAGGGGAATTTTCCCACCACCAAAAAAGGGGAATTTTCTCAGTGTGAGTGAACAGATTGCTTAAGCTGCTGCCTGGAATCCTCAGGGAATATTTGGGTTTGAAGTCCCAGGGATTAGTTGGGAATTCAAGGATGTGACCAGAGGAGGGGATTGTCCTGCTCTGCTCTGGGGCAGCTTTGGGCAGCATCACCCAAGAAAGGTCCAAAGCTCTTGGAGAGCTTCCAAAAGAGGGACAGGAGGGTGGGGAAGGGTCTAGAGGAACCACATGAGGAGTGGATGAGGGCACAGGGAATGTTCAGCTGGAGAAGCCCGAGGGAGATCCATTGGGATCTGCAGCTCCCATCTCTGCTCCTTGTGACAGGATCCAGGGAATGGCTGGAGCTGCTCCAGGCGGGGTTAGGTGGGAAATCAGGAAAAAATTCCTCATCCAGAGGGTTCTGGTCATTCAAAACCTTTCCAGGGAATGGCCACATTCCCAAAGCTGTCAGAGCTCCAGGAATGTTTGGACAACGCCCCCATGGACAGGGTGGGATTGTTGGGATGTCCTGGGCAGGGTAGGAGTTGGATCCATGATCCCTGTGGGTCCCTTCCCGTTCAGGATATTCCAGGATTCTTTGCCTTGAGGGAATTTCACATCACCTCTCCATGTTTGGGAATTCCACACTGACCAAGACCTTTCCCAAGGTCTCCATCATGAGGACCTGGCCCTGTATCCTCTGGGATCTTCCCAATCTTTGGAACATGGAAGGACCAAATTCCTGGTTTTCACATGGATAACCAATAACATTCCTGTCCATGGCAGGGGCAGCTGGAATCAGGGGATTTTTAAGGTCCCTTCCAGCTCATTCCATGTTTTTATGAGGATGATCCCATGAAAAACTCAGGAACCTCCTGTGAAACCATCCCCAGGAACAAACACGGAGCCTCACAGGGATGTCGTAGCCTAACCCACACAATATTCCCTAATTTTGGGTCTCTCCACTGCAGATTATTCCCAAAAAATCCACACAAGTCCACCAAGACTCCAGGCACAGCCTCCAAGCTTCCCTGACCCTCCCTTTCCCACATTTTTCCATGCAAACCTTTCTCATTTGCGTTTTATCCCGTCAAAAATCCCACGTCAGCTGTTAAATAAATAATCAGGGAAATTATCCAAGGCAGGATTTTGGTGTAATCATCTCTTGCAAAGGGAAATTTTCATTTGTAGCCTGGGATAAATCAAAATCCTTCATTCTGAGTGCTGGGGGAGAGCTTGAAAAGGGGAATATTTGCCAGAAATCCATTTGCTATTCCAGCACTTTACATCCTGCTTGCTGTCACAGTTTATCATTTTTAAAATTCCAGATCAAGCACCGAGGCCATCCAGGTACTCTGAATTATTACCCCAACACTTTGGAAGATTTATCAGGATTTATTTTAGGGCTTCATCCAGTTTTTCTCAGGATGTCAGCAGGGAATTGGATGCACGGAGAATTCCGAGCTCCTTTCACCCAAGCAGTCTAAAATTGGAATGTGAATCCTCCATGGAATGGTTTGGCTGGGAAGGGACCTTAAATCCCATCCAGTGTCACCCCATCCATGGCAGGGACGCCTCCCACTGTCCCAGGTGGATCCAGCCTGGCCTTGGGCACTGCCAGGGATCCAGGGGCAGCCACAGCAAATCTGGGAATTCCAGCCCAGCCAGGAATTCCTTGCCCAGATCCCAGCCCAATCTCCCCTTTCCCAGTGGGAGCCATTCCCTGGGTGCTGTCCCTCTGTCCCTTGTCCCCAGTCCCTCTGCAGCTCTCCTGGAGCCCCTGCAGGCCCTGCCAGGGGCTCTGAGCTCTGCCTGGATTTTTCCCTTCTAGAATGTTCTATTTTATTCAATTTTATTCTATTCCAGGGCACCTTCCATGTTTTAATTCCAGCCAAGACCAGAGCACAGGGTCCATCAGGGCTCCTAAAATGTTCTGGAGAAAAACTCTGCCAAGAAACCACCTGGAAATCCATCCCTTTCTCCCATTTCTCTCCTTTCTATAATTCCTGTAAATGTTATTTGAGGACACTGCAGGATTTTAGCTCAGCTCTAAATTCTAAATAGCTCTCTTTTTTGGAATGGGCCGAGCCTGGAGATTTTCTGGTGAAATCCACATTTTAAGAGAACACAAGGCCACTCCAGAATCCCATTTGATTTTGCAGGAGCCAAAATTCCCTTTTGTGTACAGAAGGAGGAGGAAAAAAATGAGACAAAAAGAGGGAGGGGGAAAATGGGAAAAAAAGCAATCCCTGGATGCATTCACACACCTTTTCTGTGCTCTCACAACCTTTAAAAAGAAACTTTCCAAGAGTTCAGCTCGAGTTAAAACCCAGGGAGTAACGTGAGCCCCGGAGCCGGCGCCGAGCGGAAAGAACACGGAGTGCGAGGGACCTGAGCCGGGATCCAGCGGCTCCCGTGAGCCCATCCCAAAAAAATCCCTCTCCCTGCTCCTGCTGCGACACCTCATCCCACCGCAGGGGTGGTGCAGCGCCGCGCTGACAGCCGTAAATGCCAATAAATTATAAATAAATCCAAGCAAAGGGAGGGGAGAGGAGAAATCCCCAAAGGAAACGACCTGCCCAGCTCGGACAGAGGTGACAGACGGGGTTTGGATGGGACAGAAAATTAAAATTAAAATTTCAGGGAAAAACACATCCCTGATTCCCCGTGAAAAGAGGGACGGAGCCCTTCCAGAAAAATCTATCCAAGAGATTTTGCCCGTCTATCCGAGAAATTTTTCTTTAACCAGACTGTCCATCTCCACTCCCCTCCCAGCAAAGGGAGGGGAGCAAAGAAATCCCAAAAGGAAATGACCTGCCCTGCTCAGACAGAGGTGACAGATGGGGTTTGGATGGGATAGAAAATTAAAAATAAAATTTCAGGGAAAAGCCCTTCCCTGATTCCCGTGAAAAGAGCCCTTCCAGAAAAGTCTATCCAAGAGACTTTGCCCGTCTATCTGAGGGATTTGTCTTTAACCAGACTGTCCATCTCCGTTCCCCTCCCTTTGCTGGGAGAAATCCCAAAAGGAAATGACCTGCCCTGCTCGGACAGAGGTGACAGACGGGGTTTGGATGGGACAGAAAATTAAAATTAAAATTCCAGAGAAAAACCCTTCCCTGATTCCCCGTGAAAAGAGGGATGGAGCCCTTCCAGAAAAGTCTATCCAAGAGATTCTGCCCACCTATCCAAGGGATTTGTCTTTAACCAGATCTTCCACCTCTGCTCCCCTCCCAGCAAAGGGAGGGAAGCAAAGAAATCCCAAAAGGAAATGACCTGCCCTGCTCGGACAGAGGTGACAGACGGGGTTTGGATGGGACAGAAAATTAAAATTTCAGAGAAAAACCTTTCCCTGATTCCCCGTGAAAAGAGCCCTTCCAGAAAAGTCTATCCAAGAGATTCTGCCCACCTATCCAAGGGATTTGTCTTTAACCAGGTTTTCCACCTCTGCCTCCCTCCCAGCAAAGGGAGGGAAGCAGAGAAATCCCAAAAGGAAATGACCTGCCCTGCTCAGACAGAGGTGACAGATGGGGTTTGTGGGGTTTGGATGGGATAGAAAATTAAAAATAAAATTTCAGGGAAAAGCCCTTCCCTGATTCCCGTGAAAAGAGCCCTTCCAGAAAAGTCTATCCAAGAGATTTTGCCCGTCTATCTGAGGGATTTGTCTTTAACCAGATCTTCCATCTCCGTTCCCCTCCCTTTGCTGGGAGAAATCCCAAAAGGAAATGACCTGCCCTGCTTGGACACAGGTGACAGACGGGGTTTGGATGGGACAGAAAATTAAAATTTCAGAGAAAAACCCTTCCCTGACTCCCCGTGAAAAGAGGGACGGAGCCCTGCCCTGATTCCCCGTGAAAAGAGCCCTTCCAGAAAAGTCTATCCAAGAGATTCTGCCCACCTATCCAAGGGATTTGTCTTTAACCAGATCTTCCACCTCTGCTCCCCTCCCAGCAAAGGGAGGGAAGCAAAGAAATCCCAAAAGGAAATGACCTGCCCTCCTCAGACAGAGGTGACAGATGGGGTTTGTGGGGTTTGGATGGGACAGAAAATGAAAATTAAAATTTCAGGGAAAAACACATCCCTGATTCCCCGAGAAAAGAGGGACGGAGCCCTTCCAGAAAAGTCTACCCAAGAGATTTTGCCCATGTATCCGAGGGATTCTTTTTTAACCAGACCTTCCATCTCTGCTCCCCTCCCAGCAAAGGAGCAGAGTTAAGGGAGGGGAACGGAGAAATCCCAAAAGGAAATGACCTGCCCTGCTCGGACAGAGGTGACAGACGGAGTTTGTGGGGTTTGGATGGGACAGAAAGGACAGGGAGGTGACACCCCAGGGACAGGCGCAGCGATGAGCACAACCCAAGGGTGGAGTTTGGCCAGAGCCAGGGCACAGCCAGCAAAATCCTGGCTGGCAGGACACATCCCAAAGTAGGGAAAGAGCGGCCACAAAGCTCCGAAGGGAGGGAGAGGAGCCTCGGAGCCCCGGGCTGGGCTCTCACGGTCACATTTTCCAGCCAAATCTCCGCTCGTTCCCGCACTTGCCTTGGGATGTCATCGCTGGAAGCAACATCCTGTTCTCCACCGCGGCCAGGCCTCCGTCAGGGCTCTATTATGGGGAAGAGAGGAAGGAGACAGAAGCCAATTACTTCGCTAATTGCCTAATTACCCTAAGCACTCCCAGCCCGCTCCTGAGCGGCTGCAGCTGCGGCTCCCACCGGGAGCTTGTCCTGGCACATTTCACCATCCAAAGCTCTGCTCCCACCAGCCGGGGCCAGAACTTCCCCAAATATTGATGGTTTTAAACCTCACAGCAGCCCCAGATCCCAGAAAATCCGGGATTGGATGGGGAGGTGAAATCAGTCTCCCTGGAACTCAGGTGGGAGATGATGGGATCCCAAATGGGAGATGATGGGATCCCAAATGGGAGATACGGGATCCCAAATGGGAGATGCTCACCTGGTGCTCATCACGGAGTCATTCCCACCTTGGGTGTGAGAAGTAGATTTGTAAATTTTTTTTTTTTAATTTGACGGGATTTTTTAGGATTTTTTTAGGATTTGAGGATTTTATTTTTAGGATTTTTTTTTCTTAGTTTTGTGTATTTGTATGTAAATTTGTATGTAAAATTTTATGTAATTTTTAATGTAAATGTTGAGATAAGGTATGTTGATTCAGGAAGGTTGTGGAATAGAGGTGATATTGTTGAAAGAGAGATTGAGTTTAAAAGTTTTAATACGTCTTAAATATAACTGTAAAAAGATTAGGTATTTTAGAGAATTAGAGATGTAAAAGATGTATTGTAGAAGGATTACATGTGGTAAAAATATAGGTGATTAGTGTTAAAATAATAGTACTATTGTGTAGTAAAAGTTAATTAGTTGAAAAATATTTATAAAGCATTGTAACTAAGAAATAAATGAGAAATTGATGGAATAGTCTTGAGTTTTACATCTGTAATGTCTCACTCTTCATGGAGACTGATAATGGAATAAAATCTATTAAAATGCTAAAAAACCCCAAAATGTGGTGGTCTCCTGTGTCCATTCCATACAGAGCAACTCCAGCAGCAAGGACCAGGACACACACCCAGACCTGGAATATTTGCCTTCCCTTCCCTCCTTTCTCCTCCTGGGAAGAGAAGAAAGCTCTGGGCAGAAATGGAGAATCCTGGAGCTCCCAAAAACTCGGGATGGGCTGGACCTCAGAGCTGTGGGACCTTCCTCAGGTCCATGTCCAATCTTCAGGGATGGAGACTTCAAATCTATCTCACTTAATTCAACACTTGACCATAAAATTCATATTTTATTTTATTTTATTTTATTTTATTTTATTTTATTTTATTTTATTTTATTTTATTTATTTTATTTTATTTCATTTTTATGGAGTTTCCTGTATTTGGATCCGTATCAGCCAGGATTCATCCTGCTCCATGTCCTCAGGGCCACATCCCATCTCCAAGGATGGAGACTCCCAACCCCTCCCACTGGAGCCAAATTTTGACAACCCTCCCCATAAAAAGATTTTATAAATTTATTTTGTTTTTATTTTATTGTGGAATTGTCTTTGTTTGAATCCATATCAGCCAGGGTTCACCTTGGACAGGTAGCTCAGGTGCATGTCCAGTTTCCAGGGATGGAGACTCCAAACCTCTCCCACTTAATCCAAATTTTGATAATCCTAACCAAAAAAGATTCTTTTTTTTTATTATTTAATTATTCCATTTAATTTTAATTTTTTTTATTGTGAAGTTTTCTCTATTTGGGTCCATATCAGCCAGAATTCATCTTGGTCCAGGTCCTCAGGACCACATCCTATCATCCCATCCCCAGGGATTGAGACTCCCAACCCCTCCCACTTGATCCAAATTTTGACAATCCTCCCCATAAAACGATTTTATTTTAATTATTTTATTTTGGAATTTTCTTTGTTTGAATCCATATCAGCCAGGGTTCACCTTGGACAGGTAGCTCAGGTGCATGTCCAGTTTCCAGGGCTGGAGACTCCAAACGTTTCCCACTTGATCCAAATTTTGACAATCTTCCCCATAAAAAGATTTTATTTTATTTTATTTTATTTTATTTTATTTTATTTTATTTTATTTTATTTTATTTTATTTTATTTTATTTTATTTTAATCATGGAATTTCCTGTATTTGGATCCATACCAGCCAGAGTTCACCACGGTCTGGGTTCTCAGGACCATGTCCAGTCTCCAGTGATGGAGACTCCAAATCCCTGGACATCCCTGGACATCTTGATCCAACACTTGGCCATCCTCCCCATAAAAATATTTAATCTTATGATTTTTATTGTATTTTAAAGTGAAATTTCCTGTATTGGGGACCCTGTCAGCCAGGACTCACCTTGGACAGGTGGCTCAGGACCATGTCCAGTCTCAAGGGACAGAGATTCCCAATCTCCAGGGACAGGAATTCTCAATCTCCAAGGACATCTCAATTCACCGACCTGACCACCGTCCCCATAATTTATTTTATTTTTAAATGGAATTTCCTTTTTTTTGGGCCTGTGCCAAGCAGGGTTCACCTTGGCCATGAAGCCAAAATCCCACTGTATGGGATGCCCCAATTTTTGGGATGGTTCTCCTTGAAACCCAGAGGCCACGAGGCCTTCAAAGGAGCAGCAGAAGGAACACGACATCAAAATTTGGGATCTTCAACCCTTTTTGATCCAGAATTCTACAAAGGAGCCATTTTATGGGATGCTCCAATTTTTGGGATGGTTCTCCCTGAAACCCAGAGGCCACAAGGCCTTCAAAGGAGCAGCAGAAGGAACACGACATCAAAATTTGGGAGCTCCAACCCCTTTTTGATCCAGAATTCTACAAAGGAGCCACAGGGATGTGATTTTTTGTTTTGTTTTGTTTTATTTTGGGATCACAAAATACACAACATTCATTTTAATATGGGACACAGAATATTCTGTACATATTAAAACCCACATGACTGCAACACAACCGCACACGGCACCAATTCCCGAACGAAAAAACCCCACAAGTGCTTTTTTCCTTTTTTTTTTAATATTAAAAACAAATAGGATAAAACATTAATATTTTTTCCCAGACGACGTTTACAATAGAGGAAAAAAAATCATATTTTTACTAAATAACAAATATTTAACAGCACAACTTTATCCTAAATATCTATTTTTGAATTATAACAAAAATAGCACTTATAATAGTTTATAAAGACAGACCAAAAAAAAAAAAAATTTGTGTATAAAATAATATTATAGCAAATTGGACTGTGCTAATTAAAAACAAACAAAAAAAAAATCTGAGATTCAAAGTGCTTTATTCTGCAAACCCACTGCAGCAACTTTATTTTTTTAGTCAAGTTATATTAGTTAGGACTGGAACAACAAAGCCTGGCTTACTTCAGCCTGGATTAAATACTCCCCCACACAAACACTGTATATCCACGGGATGTCAATGGAATTTCAGGGATGGCTGCAGCTCCCATTCCCATCAAAACTCACCCCAGAGCAGGTTTGGTTCTCACTTTGGAACTACAGTGGAACTTAAAATTAAAATTTCAGGGAAAAACCCATCCCTGATTCCCCATGAAAAGAGGGACGGAGCCCTTCCAGAAAAGTCTATCCAAGAGATTTTGTCCATAAATCTGAGGGATTTGTCTTTACCCAGACTTCCCATCCTGGCTGTCCATCCCTGTCTCCAGCCTTTCCCTTTCCCAGCCCACTCATCCCAAGCACAGATCCCAGATGGAAACGGGGGCTCCTGGAGGGCACCCATTGAGTTCTCACCCTGCAGCTCATCCACCTTCCATCCCCATTCCCAAATCCTACAAAAACCACAGACACCTCCCTGTGCCTGGTGCCTCTCCCGGGATGTTTGTCCCTGGGAGACAAATTCCATTCCCACCACCTCCAGGTTTGTTTTCCCCTTTGGGATCTGGATTTCCGCCCAGCTCCTTTTGGGAACGTTTTCTCTCCATCAGGGACAGGGAAGCACCTGGAATCCCAACAGGGCCTGAGCTAGTGGTGTTCCACTTAAAAATTCCAGGCTGGAAAACTCTGAGCCTCTGCTCCAGGGCTCCTGAGATGTTCCTGTGGGGTTTGGCACGTTGGTCACCATGCAGGAATAAGGCCGGGATCGGAACGGGAATGGGAAATCCCAGAAGATTGGGAGTTTTATTCCAGCTGGAATCAAGCTGTGAACACCCCGGTGGGAGGGACCACCATGCCCTGGGATGCTCCGGGGGATTTCTGGCAGCCGGGCTGACGGCATTCCAACCTCAAGTGCTTCCCTTGGCTCCAAACCTGCCTCCCTCCTGCTTGCCCCCGCCAGCGCCGCGCCGGCCAGGGCGGCCTCGCCTCGCTCGCTTCACACTTCCCACCACCTTCCCGAGAGGCACCTCTTGCCAAAGAGGCAAAGGCACAACCTGCAAAGCCACCTGGTGAGCCACACCTGCCCTTTCTCCTTCCCCTTTCCAAGCCCTCGCACTTCTCTGGATCCCTTTGGAGCCGACAGCCAAGCTGCCCCCACGAGCGCGGGATCGGTGCCCGTCACCTCTTGGCCTGTTCCACCTCGGAGGGTTGGGATGGGACAGGAGAGGGGCTGGATGGGCTGGAAGAGCTGCCCCAACTCACAAAGGGATCTCCCAAGCTGGCGTTTGGCTCTGGTTGGAACCCAACACCTGCCCAGGTGCTCGGGGAGCTTTTGGTCCACACCCTCCCAACCCAACTCCCCAAATCTCCAACACAGCCCAGAAGCCTCTTGCATGCAACATAAAATAACCCCCCCAGCAAATGGAAGGCAAGATACCTCTCTGTGGCTGCTGGCTGGTGCTGGAGAGGCTCTGGAATTCTCCTGGGACGCGGGGTGGAAGCTGACACCGAGCCCTGTCCTTCCTGCTGAGCTCTCCCGTTGCCAAAAAAACCCCAAACACGAGACAAACAAATGCGCGCGTTGGCTTAATTTGAGAGATCACCTTTAATGCAAACGCCCCAGGCAGGAGCAGCCCCCAGAGCCGTGCTGGGGTCGGGGGCTGGTGCCAGCACCTTGAGGGGACAGCAAAGGCACCGAAATGTCCCCAATGCCGGGTGCCTGTGCCCAGGGCTGGCGGGGGGCTGCGAGAGGAGGGGGTGCTCACAGGCCGTGTAGCAGCAGCAGGAAACTCAACAAGAGAAAAATAACAAGGGCATCCCCCTCCCCAGAGCCTAAAAACGACTTGGAAAATGCAAATCTGCCTCTCTCGAGGCCTGGGGGATGGCTCAGCCCCGGGCAAGACACCACAGGAGAGGTTTTTTGGGAAGGAAAACGACCCCTCCTCCTCCCCAGCCTGCCCCGGCACCAGCGGGAGAGGGGCTGGGAATGGGCAGCGTGGTCTCCCCCTGGCCAAGGAAAGGCCCCAACGCCCCGGAACAAACAACACAACCAAACAAATGAAAAATAAAACCAACCAAAAAAAAAAAACAAAAACAAAAAAACAAACCACCTCAAAAAAACATAAAAACACTGTTATCACCAGCTAATTTAACACTGTTAAAAAAAAAGGTCAGAGGTGACCCCAGAGCTGCCCCGGGACACCAGACCTCAGATCCTCGGCTGATTCCCAAGCCTTTCCCGCAGTCGGGCCTTCTCCTCCTGGCAGCAGAAGTGTTTTATAGATATTTATATATATATATTTATAATAATTAGATACTGTGTATGGTCGGCCATCCCAGCTCGACTCGGCTTTTACGGATCTTCCTCCTCCTCCTCCTCCTCCTCCTTCCCGACGAAACAAGGCGCCGCCGCCCCGACCTTCTCCGCGTCCCGCGGGAAGAGCAAAACGCTTCCGGCAGCTTCCCTGCTGGAAAAGCAGTCCCGATCCGGAGGTGAGCGCCGTGGAGAAGCTCCTCTCATCCCTCTCTCCTCCCCTCCTGTCCATCCCCTCGCCCCCACCCCACACCCCTGCCTCCCCCGGCCGCCCGTCCCTGGTGCCACCGGCGGCGCGGCCTTTACACGGTGGCCCCCAGCATGGCGTCTGTGCCCGTCAGGATCTCGTTCTGGTTGGAATCCAGTCCGAAGAACTTGACCTTGAGTCCGTCAACCGGGTGGACCACGGGCACCAGGGTGATTCTGGGGAAAGTCCTGGTGGCGAGCTCGAAGCGGCTGGTGCTGGCCAGCTCGATGGCCAGGGCCTTGAGGAAGAGCTTGGCCAGGTGCTTGCCCAGACAGGTCCGTACGCCTCCTCCGAAGGGGAGGTAGTGGAACCTGCCCTCCTTGTCTTCGCTCCGGCCCTGCCCAAAGCGGTCGGGGTCGAAGACGTCCACGTCCTTGAAGACGGGAGCGGTGTCGTGGGTGTCCCGGATGCTGTACATCACGCTCCAGCCCTTGGGGATTTGGAAACCCTGCGGAGAGGCGGGAAGGGGAGGGGAGGAGAGGAGAGCACAGTGGGTCAATCCTGCTGGAGAGGGAATGGGAGCAGGGGGATGAGATGAAGGAATTTTGTTTCCGTGGAAGGATGGAATGGTTTGGGTCGGGAGACCCAAAAAAAACTGATCCTGTCCCACCTCCCTCCACAGGCTGGGACACATTCCATTACCCCAGGGTGCTCCAAGCCCCATCCAGCCTTGGACACTTCCAGGGATGTGGCATCCACAATCCCTGGACAATTTGTGCCATCCACAATCCCTGGGCAATTTGTGCCATCCACAATCCCTGGGCAATTTGTACCATCCACAATCCCTGGACAATTTGTGCCATCCACAAACCCTGGGCAGTTTGTGCCATCCACAATCCCTGGGCAATTTGTGCCATCCACAATCCCTGGGCAATTTGTACCATCCACAATCCCTGGGCAATTCGTGCCATCCACAATCCCTGGGCAATTTGTGCCATCCACAATTCCTGGGCAGTTTGTGCCATCCACAATCCCTGGACAATTTGCACACCACCCTCACAGTTTTCCCTGCTTATTTCCATGTCTTTTGGGTTTATCCCTCAAGTGTGATGCAGATTTAAAGGAAAACCAGACAGCACAGCACAAAGAGATGCGAATCCTGGCTTTATTCCTCCCTCCATCCCAAGGATTCCTGGGATGATCCATCCGTTTATTTGCTTTGTGGTCACTGGCAGGATCTGCCTACCAGGCACCCCGTGGTGCTGAGCAGGGGAAGCAGCTTCTCCCGTGCCGTGCCCCACACACCAGCCAGCCCTTCCCAGAGCATCCCAGAGCATCCCAGAGGATCCCACAGCATCCCACACCCCGCTGCCTGTCAGCACCACACACCCAACACCCACGTCGGGGCCCGGGCGATGAGAAATGGGGTGGATTTATCATCCCCTGAGCACTTTAAAAGGTCTCTGACTCAAACCACTGCATTAGGAGGATTTACAGTGACAAGGCAGCTCCCGAGATTTTGTTTTGCTGGGAGGAAATTCCAGCCGTGGCGGTGACTAATCCGCCTGTCATCCGGCAGCCTGGAGATGCCCTTTGCCGTAAACCTTTCCCCTGTCACACCCCAGCTCAGAACTTGGCGTCACTGTCACGAGCTGGGCTTTGGAGCATCACACCCGTCTGCCCTCTGACAGCTCCACGCATCCCTTGCTCCACATCCCATCACTGCTGGATCTGGGGCAAATCCCACTGCCAGAATCACAGAATTAATTAGGCTGGAAAAGCCTTGGAGATCATCGAGTCCAGGCTGTGAGCTAACACCACCTCATCCACAAAACCATGGCACCGAGCGCCACATCCAGGTTTAAACCCCTCCAGGGATGGTGACTCCACCACCTCACCCCATTCCAATGCCCAGCCACTCTTCCTGGGAAGAACTTTTTCCCTAAATCCAGCCTAAACATCCCCTGGTGCAGCTTAAGGCTGCGTCCTGCCACTGATGGCGCGGGAGAAGGACTTAATTAGGCACGACTTCATTTATCCCTTCAGAGGTCTCCTCTAAGCTTGGCTCAAGCAATCTGGGCAGTTTTGGGGATCTCGGGGTGCAGCACTACTCACATCCAGCTCGAAGGTCTGCAGCACCGTCCGGTAGCCCCCGGAGATGGGGGTGAAGAGCCGCAGGACCTCCTTGATGACGCAGTCCAGGTACTGGAGGCCGTTGATGTTGTCGAGGCGCAGGGAGCCCTCGCAGATGCAGCCGTTGTGGAGGATCCCTTTGCTCCGCAGCTCCTCCCGCAGCTTCTCCAGCACTCGGGGGTGTTTGAGGAGCTGCATGATCAGGGAGGTGCTGGCGCTGGCCGTGGTGGCATAGGCGGCAAAGATGAGCTCCAGGGTGCCGTCCTGGGGGGCAGAGGAAGGGCCAGGTGAGACACAGGTGTCACAGGCATCTTTTATGGAAAATCCTTTCCTTAGGGTTTTTCCTCCTGAGGAGCTGAGAGGCCTCAGGAACAAAATGTGAACATTGATTATCTACTGCTGTGGAATGCAACAGGTGCATCTGTGATTGGTCCATGTTGGTTTTTTCTAATTAATGGCCAATCACAGCCCAGCTGTCCCAGACAGAGAGTCCGAGATGCAAACCTTTGTAATCATTCTTTCCTATTCTATTCTTAGCCAGCCTTCTGATGAAATCCTTTCTTCTATTCTTTTAGTATGGTTTTAATGTAATATAGATCATAAAATAATAAATCAGCCTTCTGAAACATGGAGTCAGATCCTCATCTCTTCCCTTAACCTGAGACCCCTGTGAACACCGTCACACCCAGGAGTGGGGCAGAGGGGCTTTTGGGACTTTAGCAGGTCACAGTGACTTTGAGATATGTTAGAAAGTCTCTTTTCTTAGCTTGAGGAGTCAGAGCTTTTCATTTCTCAGGTTTAAGGTTTTTTGTTGTATCATATCTATAATTTTTTTTTATTTGCTGAGGTCTGCCCAGCAAGACAGTCAGAGGCACTCTGCCTGCCCCAGGGTGGTGTTATTTTTTTATACTAAAAAACATGTGTACAATATTTACAATTACTTTTTAATACTTATCACTTACGTTACACAGTGAACTTCTACTCTAAACCAATCTAAAAGTGCCACCATCACAGCAGAAGATGGAGACCAAGAAGAAGGAGAAAGGCTGGACACACTCAGATTCCTCCATCTTTCCCCCTGAACCCCCATTCTAAAAACCTCAAAAATCTATTTTTCACCCCATGATAAATTCACTATCATTCTACTCAAAATTTTGTGGCTGGTAATTCTTCATATAAGGTTGGTAATCGTTTTTTTTAAGGCCTAAACCAAAGGCACAGGGGTTTTGGGCTCTGTGCCAAGGTCTCTGAGCCCCTCAGGGACACCTCCTGCTGTCCCAGGGTGCTCCAAGCCCTGTCCAACCTGGCCTTGGGTGCTCCCAGGGATGGAGCAGCCACAGATTCTCCCAAAAAAAAGCTGCTCCAAAGATTTAAGATGCAAAGGGACCAAGTGACCTGAGGAAGGTGTCGCTATCAGACACAAAGGAACACGAGCACACACCTCTCCAATGACACTGGCTACCACAATAGTCCATCAATTCTCTCCTCCTCCATCAAAGGAATGTGAATAACAAGTTATTTACAAGAAAGTGCATGATAAAGTTCCTTAGAAGAATGTAAACATCAGAAGGCCTTGAGAATCTTAAAAAACAGGGCGACAGGAAGGATCACATCACAAAGCTGGGAGAGGGAAAAAATGGAACATGGATCCCAAAAAAGAGCTGTTCCAAAGATTTAAGATGTAAAAGAACCAAGTGATCTGAGGAAGGATCACATCACAAAGCTGGGACAGGGAAAAATGGAACGTGGCCTCCAAAGGGAGATGGATTCTCCTGGGTGATTTCCCACCCACCAGGGTGGATGAGGGGAATCTGAGCAGAGTTTGTGTCCATCGTTAATGGCCTTGGACACTCCAGAGGCAGCCAAGACCTGGTCACGTTTAACTGGAAGGTCACTCCTTGGACAGCCACCACAAGGAGCTTCCCACAGAACCTCTGAGGATCAGACAAAATCCAGGAGATGGCTCCTGGCATGCCATGGCCCTGCTGCAGATAAGAACCTGCTGAGGGGCTCCTGTGCCCTGCAAAGGAGGCACCAGGAGAAGTGGAAAGGTCCGGGGATGCAGCTGGTCAAGGCTTCTGTTGTGACCAGGGAGGTTCAGGTTGGATATCAGGAAAAATTTCCTTCCTGGAAGTGGAGCCAAGCATTGGAAGAGGCTGCCTGGGACAGTGATGGAGTCACCATCCCTGGAAGTGTTCAAAACCTGAGTGGATGTGGAATTTTGTGGTATGGTTTAGTGGGGATGGAAGTTGCACTTGATCACCTTGGAGGCCTTTTCCAAGCTTAATGATTCCATGGAACACTTGGCAGAAGGGCTGGGCTCAACCAGGCAAATGAATAAAGCAACAGGTTTGGATCCACCACACAGGATCCACCAACAAACACATCATGTCCCCCAACACTCAGGTCTGCCCCAACAATTCCTCCTGGGATCATCCCTCACTTTTCCCTCCAGGAAAGCCCCACTCTGAGCAGAACAATCCCCAGGGAAGGGCTCTACCTTCAGCTCCTGCATGGTCAGCTCCTTGCCGTGCTCCTTCCCGCTCTCGATCAGGATGTCCAGGGCGGTCGGCGTCAGTCCTTGCCCTGCGTGTTCTGCAGCTATCTCCTGGATGGCTTTTTCCAGCCCCTTCTGCAGCGTTCTCCCGCGCCCGGATTCCCTGTGGAGGAGCAGGAAGTGCTCAGACCCACCAGCAGCAGCACCTTGCCCATCCCAGGAGCTGCAGACGTGCCCAGGACAGGTCCGAGCCATTAAAAGCGAGGCTCAAAGAAAGGTGTGAAGATGCTGGAGGTGTCCCCTGGGCAGGAGGAGTAAAGCCGAGTGGGGGAGATCACAGGAGGAGTAATCAACACCTAGGTGTAATGATGGGTCTGGGCTGGGAGCCCCTGTCCGGCACGGTTCACAGCCCCCGGCTCCTCCTGGGATGTATGGAAATCCCTGGGAAAATCGTCTCTCAAAGGAAAACCCATTCATTCCCAAAGAATCCCTCCCAGCAATTTGATCACCTGGTCCCAGTAAAGCAATTCTACAGGGTGCAGCTGCTCGGGGCTAACCTGCTGCTGGGAAT
The DNA here is from genome assembly GCA_009764595.1 of Geothlypis trichas. NCBI lineage: Eukaryota > Metazoa > Chordata > Aves > Passeriformes > Parulidae > Geothlypis > Geothlypis trichas. The sequence continues at coordinate 1,104,581 of CM019905.1, read as the reverse complement.
GATTCCGGGCTCCAAGGGGATGGAATCGTTCCCATGGGCAAACAGCAATTAAAAAAATAAATATTCAGGGAT